>MIQA02021913.1:0-18325 GCA_001887855.2 Sclerospora graminicola | reverse complement strand
TTTACTACTTCAACGCTCGCACTAGATGCGGGCGCTGTTGTTGCCGCCGCCGTTTGGGAGCGCAATATGGCATTGCGCACCTGGGGGTCGACATACATTTTCTTGAAACGAGAAACCGTTTCTAGAGCATCCTCTGAGGTTTTGCCTCGGAGGAGAGTGATGGTTTCGGGCCCTATGGTCCGAATCATCTCCGTCACCGTCATTATAGCACTCGGTGCCCAGTTAGGAAAGTTTTCCATAACTAAGTCTTGCGCGAGCTGACGCTCACGCTCACGTTCACTGGCTGTCGTCATGACGGCTAGTGGCTCTTAAACCTCGAACTGCTAGTTAACTAGCGGAACGTATCAAAAGTGGTCGTTAGGACGGACCACAAAGTGCTACCAGGTGTAACAGGGCTGCTGTTACGCGGCTTACACTGTTAATTTGCAAATGAGGAAGCGTGCAAATTGTGTTGGACCAAATGTAATTTGGTCCTACTTAGTTTACTTTAAATAAACTCAGTTAAGAAAATAATCAATTTATTAATTATAATCGATTAAGTATATATATATAATGATATATATATATACTGTGAGGTGTGAGTGCTAGAAGGTAAGTTTAAGAGTGAATATATTAATGAGTGGTTAAGAGCTAACTAGTATAATTAGACCTAGACTAATCATAGTAACATGTAGTATAAAACTGATCTAATGATATTTGTATCATTAGATGACTTGTCAGATTCAATGATATCAGAATCTGTTCTCAAAGGTGGATTATGACAACTAATAATCCAATGTTCACAATTTCATGTATGACGACTGAAATTGAACTGTGATATTTCTATTCAAATATCACTTATGTAATGGTACCCCATTACATTCTTAGTGTGAAGTTTACATTAGTCCAATTCCATTGCGCAATTTTGCGGGCTTCGGGTAAGGTAAGGCTTTTGTCAGGATGTCTGCATTATGTCGTCCGTAGCACAATATTGTGCCTTGATTTCGCCATTTTTCATTTTTGACATCATGAATTTCAATCGGATGTCAATATGTTTCAATTTTGAAAACCCATCGTTTTGGTTCATCACTTTGATTGCTGACTGATTGTCCATGTTGATTAGCATTGGTCTTTCCACTTGTGTTCCAATTTCTTGTAGGATTTCCCGACATCCAAGCATCTCCACTTCGACTATTGACGCTGCGTAGTACTCGGCCCCCATGGTCGATAAGGAAACGTCTCCTTGCTTTTTGCACAGCCGGTTAATTATCATCCCGTTTAGCTGGATTATGCCCCCCGTCGTTGATTTTCTATCATCTTTAGAGCCGGCGTAGTCGGCGTCGCTGTATCCTTCGATGTGGTGCGTCGTCTTGCTTTTGTCGTCTTCATATCCCATGTGAAGCTTTAACTCTTTGGTGCCTTTCAGATATCTGAGGACGCGTTTTGCCAAGTTCCAGTCAACCATTGTTGGTGCGTGAGTTCTTCGCGTGGCCTTATGCACCACAAAAGATATATCCGGCCGCGTGCATCGAGAGATCCAAAGTAAAGCACCGACCAAGGATTGAAATTTTTTTATCGAAGGCATCTCACCTTTTGTTGTTTTTTTTCAAAAACTTATGATTTTCCAGGTTCAGGTCTTCGTATTCGCTGTTGTCTTCACAGGGTTTTCATCCTCAAGGTTGCATTCTCGAAGCATGTTTCCAGTCATGACCTCTTGATCTAACGTGTATACGCTGTTTTGATCGTATGTGATTCTCATTCCTAGGAATTTTTAAACTTTTCCCAAGTTTTTGATCTCGAGCAATGTCAAGTCGTTGAAAAAATCGTCCACGAGTTCCTCCTGCGTTCCAGTCACTAGTAGGTCATCGACGTAGACTCCTACGATAGTGATAGCATCGTTAATTGTCTTGAAATACAAGCACATATCTGTGATACTTTGTTTGAAGCCTGATTGCAGTAACTTTCCATGCAAAAGTTAATTCCATAGCCGACCTGCTTGTTTTAATCCATAGAGAGTTTTTCGCAGTTTCAAAACCATTTTTCCTTCGTTGATGTCTTCGCCAAAACCCTTGCCCTTTAGATTCATGCCTTGTGGTATGTGTAGGTAGATTTCATGTTCCGTTTCACGTAAGCATTTGGAATGTCGCCGTGTTTCGCGCAGACACCCCAAGTTTTTGACAACGCTAGAATTAACTTGACTGTTCCAAGCTCCATCACCGCTGCGAAGGTTAAATTGTAGTTGATCCCAAGTCTTTGTTCATTTCCACAGGCCACAAGTCGTGCTCTATACCGATCGATATCTCCATTTTCATCGGTTTTTGTCTTGAACACCCATTTGGTGTGCAGCGGACGGCAATCTTCAGGTTTTTCTTCGATCGCCCATACTTGGTTGCGTTCGAGCGCTGTTATTTCTTCATCTATTGCCTTCACCCATTTCTCCTTGTTTCCGCTCTTCATCGCTTGGCCGATACGTTTTGGATCCACTTCGGAAATAAAGTTCACTGTTTCAAATGTTTTATCACTTGTTTGAGTCGTGTTTTCTTGGCCCGCGTTCCGATCACCAATATCTTCGCTCGACGCTTTTTCCTTCTGTGCTTTAGCCTTCGTGTGTCCTCTCGTTTAATGTCTTTCTCTTTGCCACGTCTTCTTCTTCTGCTTTCCATTTTTGTTTTCTGCATTTTTTGCTGTAATGTTTTTATTTTCCGCTCCTTCTGCTTCCAGGTCACGTCGTACTTGTCCGTTTGTGCTTCATTTAAAGTGTCTATATTCTTGATGTGTTGCGTTGCAACCACCTTTCGCTCGTCCTTTAGGTATACTTTATACCCCTTGACCTCTTCGCTTTTGCCGACAATTATGCCAATTTGAGCGCGATGTGCGAGCGATTTTTTTCGGGGATTTCTGTAAACCGTACAGGGTGAACCGAATGCCACAATTTCTCCATGGTTTGGTTTCTTTCCAGTCAAAACTTCATAGAGCGTCATGTTTCTTGAGTTTGCTTTCGTAGGACTTCTGTTGACGATGTATGCGGCATATTGAACCGCGTCACCCCCAAAACGAAAGATTTAGCCCGCACGAAAAAACAATACATCTTGCCATGTTCATTATCGTTCTATGCATTCGTTCAGCTTTTCCGTTACTCCACTGATTGTTTGCTTCGCTTATCTGTCTTATCACACCAGTTTGTTTGCAAAACAGGTCCAGGTTCTTGTATTCGAGTCCTCCATCTGTCCTTAGTAGATGCACCTTGCAGTTGAACTGATGCTCGAAAAACGCCAGGAAATGTTCGAAAATTTTTGCCGCCGCGTCTTTGGTCTTCGCCAAAAATACTCGTACATAGTTGGACTTGAAATCGATAAAGTTGATCAGGTATCGATTTCCGAATCTGTCTTTTGGTGTTATTGGCCCTTTCAAGTCAGAGCAAATGACACCCCCAATGCGATCCGTTGGCGCATACAAACCACTGTCTTGCTTGGACTTCGCATTTTTTGTCTGCTTACCTTGTGCGCAGGTTAAGCAACTCATTCTTTTAGTGTCGGTAAGTTTTATTCCGAAACTTTCGTCTTTCGCCATGTTTTCGATTGCATCGAAACTTAGATGCCCCAGGCGGGCGTGGAAGTGCATAAGCGTGCCTTCTTGAAGGGTTTGCTCTTGGTTGTTCTCTTTATCTTGGAGGGTCGCCGTAACTTGGTATCCATTGAAACTTTGTAACCTTTCCACTTTCACATCTACCGTGAGTACTCGGTTTGTTTTTTCAACGGAAAATATTCCTTTTCCGGACTTTTGGCGCACCATCACTCGTTTTCCGTTTTTATAGTCCAGGTGACACCCTTTGTCTTCTAGGAGTCCGTACGACATGATGGTTTCGCTAAATTTTCCACGAAGTAAACATTCTCTAGTCGAATAACATTTTGCTTGTCATTAAGGTAAGTGGTGATCTTCACCCACCCCTTTTTGGTGACATTCAACTTCATTCCGTCGGCTTGATAGCATGTCCCTTGAACATCTTCGACTTCCTGTAGGTACGAAAGGTTGTTTACCAAGTGCATGCTTGCTTCACTATCCAGAATCCACCTTGTATCATTGCTGTCTTTACTTTCAGTAATGCTTGTGGTAAAGTCCACTTGCTTCGAAACTTTGCTTCGACATTTGTCTTCGGTGTGCCCTATCTTCTTGCCATTTTTGCATTTTTTGACCTTGGGTTTTTGCTCCACGTAGTTGATAGTTTCACTTTGACGACGTTTTCCTTGTTGTCCGTCGTTTTCAATCGATTGAGCAAATTGGCATAGCTCTTCTGCTTGACGAAGATAGTCTTGTCTTGAATGGTTGTATCTGGATAGTAGAATTGTTTTCAGTTCACTAGAATCATAGTGAACTATGTTTTAGAGCACCTGCGGCTCACTTCCTCCAGCAGCTTCTGTAATTGCCACAAGGTACAGGTAATGTTCATTCCATGTCCTTTTCGGATGTTTTCTTGCCGTGAAAAGTTTCATCGACTGAGCCGATGTTATGGTTGTATGAAATGCCGATAACATTCGGTTCATGACGTGAACCAAGCTTTGTGATTCGTTCCACCATGAATCGACTTGGCGATTATAATAGCTTTCAGCCATACCGCATAGGTAATGGCTGAGTAGGTCCACCTTGAAATCTTCGCCCCAGCGATATCCGCACGCAGATTCTGCAATGATAACTTGACGTATAAATCTTGTGCCCCATTGTTTGAAACCAGCACCAAGACCCCTGTATACTTCTTTGCCGTCAAAAGTTCGAATTGATAACTTGCATTTGCGTGCTGACGGGGTTTTAAAGATCGGTTGCAGGTTCGGTTGCGGGTGTAAATTCGGTTGCATGTTTGGTTGCGGATGCATGCTCGTCTGCGGGTGAATGTTTGGCTGTGGGTGCAGATTTGGTTGCTGATGCAGGTTTGGTTCCGGCTTTGGTTGATACAGATTTTGATAGTTTAATCCTCCAAAACTGGCTGCATGGTCTTGAAAGTGATCCGCCAAATCTGGTTTCTTTTCAGGTGTACCATCTAAAGATGCCATTCGCATCTTCGTCCCCAATCGCATGGAATTGTTGAAACCAAAACTATCCATGTCGGGTTGTCTCCGACTCGATTCGAGTCGGTTAAGTCTGTCAATTACGCCTTTCAGCATCTCTACCAGTCGGGCACCTTGATCTCCCATCGTGGTAGGCTTCTCTTCTTCATAATCTTCACCAAAGTTATCATCTTGACCCTTTGGGCTCATAACCTGTTGAAATTCGTTGTTCATAGTAGACAGTCGAACGTAGGCCAGTAGGTGAATTTAGCTTGATGTTGATAGCTGAAGTAATAATGCAAGGTTGTAGTTAACAATGCAATGTATATTGAGAAGTGTTTATTGCTAAACTATCCGATACCTCCTACAGCTCTTAATCCTATTCTTGACTTGCATAACCAACCCGCCATCCCAGGAAACTCATGCGACTTCAACTTCGACTTTGTGTGTTTCTATTTCTAAAGTTCACACTGCAAAAATAGAAATTTGGTATTCAAAACCGAAACCAACTGTGTACCAGTTTTGTACCACTTTCGTTGAAATTTCTAACAGAAGTAAAATATTGTTCGACACTGGGATCTTACGGGCATATGGAGGGTAACAGGACCCAAATGAGTGTAGATTTCAGATCCAGGACCCCTTGCAAAACCAGGACCCGGACCCGCCCTAATTTAGTTTGGTGGAACGTTACATTACTTTTCAAACCGCCTTGTTGGGCGAAGTATGGCGCCTTTAGTATCGGCTTCGTGCCATAAGATATATCTTTTAGTGCCAGAAGGTCAAACTCACAGTAAATTATGTGTGTAAAGTTAAATACGTAATCCATGCTGCACAAATTGAAATAGCAATATTAGAATAAGCCTTTCCCATCACTCGATATGAAACTGTGCTTGCACCCTTTGTAGCGCTTCCGTGGCACCCAGAACCACCATTTTGCCCAATCCAATGTGGCCAGTCGGACAAGTTGGCATTGCCCTTAAAAACATATTTTACCTCTGGAGCGCTTGATCCTTGACGGGCTACTCCTTGACGGGCTACAGCTCGTTTTTTTTTATACTAATGAAAGTCGTTGTCGATATGGCATGAGGCATGAGGTACTTCTGAAGGCGATCCTACGTCAGGTAGAAATGAGTCCAGCAATTTATCCATGCACCCTGACCTGCAGTGAATCAGCAACTAGACTGTAGACTCAAGGTTCGTGGGCTGCCTCCTCGTTCTTGCTTTTGAGTGCCGACCTGTTTATCATGGGTGCTGATATTACTACTGCTCGAATCCTCACCTTCATCCGAAGAAACACGGTCATCCGCAGAATGCGCCCAACTATAAAGACGCAGTGTCAAAGTGGCAGATTTTGAAGTTCGGATGGCTTAACCGGATGACTAGGCTTACTAATGCGCTGAATTAAACCAATCTCATCAAGCGAAATTGGACCCCACGCACGTCTACATAATAGCGAGCTGTGCATAAAGAACAAAGTAGCGCAAATTCCCGTCCTTTAAATTTACCGCCACTGCTTCTGACGAACCCACCCTTCCAGCAAAAATCCAGTGGCAGATTTTCAAAGTACGTCTGGAGAGGCAGTTTTAATTTCTCAGAAGTCCTGATGTAGTATTCATACCGGTAAGTCAAGGTGACGTGGATTTGGACACCCGACTAAATTAAGACGGGTCCGGGTCCTGGTTTTGCAAGGGGTCCTGGATCTGAAAGTTTACACTCATTTGGGTCCTGGTTCTGACATTTACCCGCATATGGACTGCATTCGACTCAATGGAGCAAGTGAAGTCGATTACATTAGCCATTAAACAAGCAGTACCATCCACCAAAGGCGCGTTTTTTAGTGGTAAAGACAAAGCACAGATTTGCGTATCTGAATATAACAGATGGCCTTTTCGTATCCTCATCACTGATGTGATGTTTGGGGGTATTTCTCTCACTGAAAAAGCACTGATAACTTCGCGCTAGACAGCACAAGTTTCTTTAAACAACTATGAACTCGAGAGGAACGATAGGGTACAGTATGCAAGCTGAAAGGTTTGCCGAATTCAAATTATTCTTGTCGGTATGCATTTGTTATTGCCGTTCAAAAATTTGTTCTTGGCGAAATCCAGATGTAGCTACGGCTTCTATCCGATTTGCAATGTCAACTGAATTGTATGGACAGGTGCGCGTGTGGGAATGGTGCAGGATTTTTGTTATTGGACCATTGTTGTTTTCCCATCCCAGTAGGCTTCATCATCCGATGTACAGACAGAAGACAGTAAGAAACCGCAGCAGAGATATGGTCCGGATCGCATTTCTCGTGACATAGAAATCAGATCTATAACCAGCAAATGTCTTATCTGTTTACCGTCCTATCGCTCACGCTCTCGCTTCTCACGGGCATTCTACAATTTGCTCCGAACTTCCCACACTTAAAGCTCCTTCGACTCCAACCAAGTGATGCGTCTATCTGGCATTCTAGCTGCGGCCCTGTCTTTCCTTCTCTCCCAGTGTGCGGAGTCCAGGACAATCAACAAGTTGACCGTCATCGTTGATAGCACCAAGGTAGATCGTAATTTACGAGGGTCGAATTTCACAGAGATAGAAAGTGACAATCGAGAAGAACGAGGCGGCGGAGTTGCAAACGAACTTGGGCAAGCTTCCCATCATGCTGTGAGCATGTTAGACGCGCAGACCCTGGCCAGGCTACGGTTGATGGAGATTAGTGGGAAAGAGACTTTTGAGGAGGTGAAACGCATGTTCGAAACTCAAAATATTCGCATTCTAATCGAAGCATTTGATAAAGAAATGCTCACTGGTACCAGAATATACCAATTGATAATCGACTGTGGCCTCGGTGATGACAAGGCCAATGAAGCTCTCCGCTTGTACCATGGCCTATATGGTATGCATGACAAACATCCTCGGGACCCGTATTCCTCGCAGGCTCTGGCCAAGCAACGGTTGGTACAGCTTAGTGGGAAAAGGACTTTTGAGGAAGTGAAACGCATGTTCGAAATCCAAAACCTTCGCATTCTAATCAATGCATTTGTAAAAGAAAAGATCTCTCATAACAGAGTATATGGATTGATTGTTGCATCTGGTCTCGGTGAAGAGAACGCCGTCAAAGTCCTCGGCTTGTACCATGGCGTAATTGGTAGACATGACAAACACCCGAGGCCCCCGCAGCAGGCTGACAATCATTGACGTTTCTATTATCACATCAATTTTGTTTCCAAAACAAACTGTGGTCGAATTCTTTTTCTTTAGGGCCTGTTTGGGTACGGTCACATATCCATCCACCTCTCCTCTCCATCCTCATGTACAGTGCGTCGCAAGCAGACAATGCCATGAAGATTGATGCGCCTCTGGGATATCCCGTAGCTGGGTCGTCTGTAAAGGTATTTTTTCTTACGATAAAAGTGCGACCGAACCGTTTGGCGCAGTAGATTTGTATCGAATGAAGATTTAATGAATGACGCACTGAGACATTTCTATTGCCTTATTGGCTAAAAACAAATCGAATTAAAAGTTACTAACTTAAGACATCATTCCACTTGTCCATGAACTGTAAACACAACCTGTCCGCATTTGTCATTATATTCCACAAGAAAGTCGGTAGGTATATCGAGCAATCATAATCTTCTGCTAGCCCTTTCACGATTCGCCATTCCTCATCTGTCCCTTTCCGCAGTTGCCTTCTTTTGTCTTGTTGCTTCTCAGCCACACAGACCTGATTTTAAAATAATATCTGCTGGTAAGTATCTTCTTGAACTACAAAGGAAGTTTTCAGTCTTGCTCCTCGTCTTCGGGGCGTCTTCTTTTTTTCAGTTACTTTATACAGCTAATTGTTCAGAACCCTGGACCGTTTGCCGCTTCATCTACTTGATACTAGCCCATTCGCTTTGATAATACATTCTCCAGCGATAAAAACACCACTCATTTCGCCACTCAAACGCAGATGCACTACAGGTATTAGCACAGTTGGTATGGCTCGGACACCTCCTTTGCGGGAAGAAATAGGTCATGGCTGGGTCCTGATTATCATCACCAGACAAAAATTCCAAGAATATGTGTGAAAGTATGCGATAATGAAAAAATTATTAGACTTGTCGCAAGAAATGAATGGACACGATGAATTACTGGTTCACCCAGCTACTATATATGATTGTATTCTAGATACTAATGTCGGCTCAGACAACACGTCGGGTTGGATGATGACATGTCCTCGCATCTACTCGCTTGGTTTGGCGGTGCTGGGTTATATTAAATATGCACTGGATACAAATCTGCATTCCTATGCCTTCTCCTCGTGTCTGGTATTGCCGTCGTTCATATAAAGCGATTGTCTCCAACTGTAACCTTGCGACCAAATATAGTGGATCGCTTCTTCAAGTGAAGCCTTGTAGCCTTCAAATATCCTCCGATTGCGAATTTGTCACAACCATGTCGTGATGATGCTGCACAAACCCCACCATAATCGTGCTAACTGATCGTCAAATTCGGAAATGTTGACACCAAATTTTGTCATCATCGCCTTAGACAACGAGGCCCCTGTATCTGGAGGTTTTCTGGTAACAATATGTTCCTTACCGCTCTAACATATCCGCCGGTAAAGTTGCTCCTTTCCAGTGATTCATCCATTTGTGCCACACATGTTTCGCTGAAGGACAACCCCACATGATATGTGCCATATCCACTCTTGAACTCTGGCACTCTGCAAGAAGTGGACATCGAAATCAGATTCGTTTTTTAAAATGTATTTAATTGCATCGTGGCTGTTCAAAACATACCCATACTTGGAATTCTATTGATATATGGTTGTGATATCATACCTGTTTAGTCGTTTGGTTCTGCATATGATTCCACCAAGGGTCGAGCTCACTTTTCCTTCTCCATTTGTCTATTACTGCCAGTAGCAACTTTGCTACTCCGACGTGGTATATCTTTCGAAAATGTTTCCGAAACCCTCGCATAATCCTCCAAAATGATGTGTCCTCCTCAAGAGGTCATCCAGTAGCATGCGTAGTGATATTACCGCTTCGCTAAACTCTGATGTCAAATCGCTCGATAGCCTAGCTTTCCTACCTCTGCCAGGTTTTGTCGATAATAGACTTTCTAGACCGCCTTCTTCAAACTTTCTTACCCATTGCATTATAGTTTGCCTAAATCTGGGTGTGGTCGACATACGGCTGTTCGGAGTACAGTCTGTTCGGCATCCTGTCTCGACTGGATATGGTTTGGCGAAAGTCCAGTAGATTCCGTTAGATGTTTCGGTGAGCCGGATAGCTGGATCAGATGCTTTCTTTCCTTCGAACTGGCTGGAACAACGCTACTACTCCTACTACTACTACCTCTGGGCGGAAATAAACGCAACAAAGACCTTCAAATTTAAATATGCGTATGAAAGCGCTTGATCCTCCACTGTCGGGTGGGGACATCTGGTAGGACGACGTAAGACCAATTATCCATTTCTTCATTAAGTAACTTCTTATCAACGTGATTTATGCTGTTCAAACTATTGAAGTGCATTGCATAATCACTGACAAAACCAAGGCCAAAATCTAAGTCGCTCACACTGGTTTTTGCAAAGAGCAGAGGTTTGGAACGGCCAGAAGCTCGGCTAACCTCTTCTTCTGTTATTAAAGGCCCTCACAAGGTACTTGGAGAAAATAGCGAGCTCTGCGGTGCGTCTCTGCACCTGACGATACTTCGCACGAATTTCAAGTATACGTTTCTGCAACCCACTGATGCCGCCTGCCTGAATTTGGCCCATATTCTCGCAATTGTCGACCTGTGACGACCAAACCTGTCCGCTTATACAGCCAGCTTCCCTCTTGACATATCATCGTTTGTAGGGCGCTTCAGAAGCTCCGCAATATTTTTTCTGCGTTCTGTATCGTCAAACATTTGCATGACAGTCCTTCTGCATCTCCAGGTGACTTCTTCTTTTCTGGGCGGAATTTGAGTATGAACTTTGGGACGTGGTAGTATACCATCAATAATTGCATGAAAATATAAGGTAAGTCAAGGTCAATGGATTGGTGTAGTCAGATTGTGCAAAACACAATATTTAAAACGAAAATTCAAGTTTGAAGGTCTCTAGGAAGTACTACTACTAAATTCTCCAGCGATTGCTGACTTTTTCGCACTACCAGACATGCACTGACAACGCTTTCTTTCCACACTGACCAATTCCTCTCTTGAGTGATGACTACTAATTAAAACAAGTCGATTAGCCTCCCTTGTTCAGTGGCTGTCAAACGCGGTATTTTTACATTAGATGCACTCCCTGATTAACGCCCTATTGGGGTTTGTAAATGCGATCAAGCCAATCTTGTAGCCTTGGTCTCGTATGGACCGCATCTTTTAATGCGTAAGTCAACGCTTCGACTAAAATCTTAGGGATGGTTTTCCCAGTGTGCTTCTACCGTTAGCACCTCACCGTGGCCATCTTTTTCTTTGGAAGCTTCTTCATTCAGCGCCAATTTATCTTCCTTGTTTTCCTCTCCCCGTCTTTCCGCCGATCAATCTTTCCTCCTCCACACCCAACGTATCTTCACTTGCGATGTCATTATACTGGGAATCCGGAACTATCCCATCGACTATCGTCTGTGAGGCTGATGTTATTTCTCCCTCATTGATGCGCGTTTTGTTAGTACTACTGACTATTGACTGCCTTTCAATAGGTGGTGGTTCCTACTTACGGTAAGTGCTTGCGACGCCCTGATCCGAGCCCAACCGTCATAAATGTTGAGGCTTGGTGGTAAAATCGGTACTGACTGTCGTCCGCGTTAAACCGTGTGTGGTGGCTGTGCTGTGTAATAGTAGTAAAAATGTAGTCTAATTAGTCTTAGCTATTAGCTACTATGTACATTTGAAATCTGAAATGTAATTAAGGCTCAGAAAGCATGGGAATGCTAATGTGGTGTAGTCGCTCTCAGAAATTCTTCCTGAGACGCGAACACCCACGGGGGGGCCCAGACGACTGACTGTCGGAGGGGGTATTCCGTCCATCCGAGTCATGATCCGATCCGGCATCCGGCCGGCTGGATCGGTCACTTCCATCCGCTTGATCGTGACGACTCGGGTGTTCCATGTTGAAAGCTCACCTTGTGTACCCGTCAGTACTGGCGGTTGCGCTCTCTTGGTGGGCCCTAGGGCGAAAAGTGTAAAATCCGTCGAAAAGGGAGATGAGGGTTAGGATTAGGGGTAGCTCCTGGGCGGAAATCGTCACCGGGAAGCTCGACTGGCAATATACTTGAACTTTGTATACTGCACGGCTGGACCGAGAATAATCAATCGGCCAGCCAAACCAATATAATAATGAAGGGTAAATCCAAACGTGTACGTAAAGGGGAATCCAATTATAACTCCACAATCTTCCACAGAAGGCCAAAATGTTACCACTTCCCAATACTTTATATACCGTGTTCAAAACACGGGCGACTTGAGGTGAGTATACGAAACGCCGCGACTCCCGGTCAGGGGACTTCCGGTGGGTTAACTTAACCTTCCCCGGGCAAACCAATAGCAGCAAGAGGGGACCTTGTTAGCCCTCTGCCGTGAACCAATAAAAGCGACTTGTGTCTAAGAAAGCGAAACGTATACTGATTTATCCCTATATCCAATACTCCCTTTTGTGTAACCTACCCCAAATAGCCCGGCTGAACAGTCATGTGTCTTACCCGAAGTAGCCCGGTTAACTCCGATTTTGTGTACCCGCCCGGCCGGTACACCAACCCCAGATGGTACCATCCCGGCCGGTACACCGAACCTAGCTGGTACCAGTCCGGCTGGTACATCGAACCCGGCCGGCTCGGCCGGATGGCCATCCATCTGAGCTCCCTGGCCGCTGGCGCTAGCACTTCCTTGGCAGCTCCACGTCCGATCCGGGTGCCTCCTTCATCCACTAGAACACTCATCCTCCTTCAGGCCCCCTTTCGCTCATACCTTCCAACCAATCCGCCACCAATCCGCCCCTCGGCCGTCCGCCATCCGCGGTCGTCCCGTCCGCTTAGCCCGCTAGCCCAACTATCCACGTCTTCAGTCGCGTTCGTCCGGCCTGATTCCAGGCCTGGCGCCGTCCGGCCGCTAGTAGATACATCCGGCGGCCCTCAGATCGCGTCCCTTGTTGACCGGTCCGGGCATCCAGCTAAGGGCGACATTTCCACCAATCAGGTGGGGGCGTCCACTATCATTAGTCCGTTAATTTCTGGGTCACTTCACCACAGCCGCCCCTGAGCCTTGTCGCAGCCGCACAACGGTTGAGGCACGAGCTCACCACATCTCTCACACTTCGTTTTTCCACTGTCCCTATGTCCGACCGCGACAACGCCCGCATTGATCCCCTGCTGGGACACTCCCCGACCACTACGCAGCCATCGGCCGTAGGCCCAGATGCCCGTCCAGCCGACCTAGAGCGTCGTCCAGGGCAGCCCGACGTGGCTGCTCTGCAAGCTCAAATTGCTGCTCTAACCACTCAAGTGGCTAGCCTGGAGAAGACTAACACTGAGTTGGCTCTGACCGCACGGTTGGCTAGTCAGCAAGCAGATGAAGCCCGGGTCCGGGAGGTACTGGCTACCTTCCAATCCCAGGACCGCATCAGCCGACTGGAAAGTGAGAAGACCGACCTTCTTAAAGCGAGGGATCACTTCCAACAGCTGTCGGACTCGCAGCGCATCCTGAACCAGAAGGCCATGGCCGCCTTGAAAATCCAAAGTAAGTGCATTTTCGCCTGTTCGGGACCATCTCCCACCCCGCTCACTCTGTATGTGTTCTCAGAACAAAACGTCACGTGTTTTCGCGTCTTGATGATCAAATCCTCTGAAGCCGCGCGCGAGTTGACGACGCACTACGAGAACTACGTCAAACTTTCTCGGCGATTGTAGAGTTCGCAGATATAGCTGGGCAATTTGGAGTATCGCCGGATCCGGTTCGCCAAAAAACTGACGAAGCATCAGAAGAAGCTGTACCAGTCGGCCTCTGCATTGCCTGAGCTCCAGCGTCGATTTCGGGAGCTTGAAGCCGCGTACGCCGAAACCCAATCGGGTGTGGGTGAAGCCCGGGAGGTGTTTTCCCAGCTTGCACAGGAGCGTACAGACTGTTTATCCTCCATAAAGGAAGGTCGAGCTCGGCTGATCACGTCGGGTACCCGGGTAGAACGTCTAATGAAGGGCCCTGCCCCCATCCGGGAGGCTATTAGGCACCTCCTCGACTTTGCTTGTCCGCGGGATCCCGATCCGGCTGCTTCCGCTCCACCACCTCTCCCGTCCGCCGCTGGTTCTGCTGAGGGCGTCCGAACATCCAGAGCGGAGGCGTCCGCCCCAGAATCGGTGACCGGTAGCACGGGAAAGGCTCCTCGTCTACGGATTTGGGATACTTCTTGAAACCCTAACCCGCCACCAGTGGCAACCGGCGAGTCGGCGGCTACTCTATCGTCCCCTGAAGATCTTCCTGCACATAAGAAAGAACGTCGGTCCAGCCGGGTTGCGTCGCTTCATCCCCCCGTGGCGATCAAACGGCCTAAACGGTCCGCCGCGCCAGCGAGCGCGGCCCAGGATCGTGGAGACGATGGACCGGGCCCCAACCCCACTTCGATCCCAGCTCCGCTGGCTTCTGGGGAGTCCCCCCATCGTCCTCGCGTTACAAGATCTTCGTCTAAAGCTTCGTCTGCGCCGGCTCTTCTCAGAGTCTCCCCTCATGACCCTCAAGGCCCGTCTACCGATGGGGAGGGAGCGCCCAACTACCGGAAATGGACTGTGATGAGGCCGCCGCCGAGGGCTACGAGGGGTCGCCTTCCTTGGACCCCTTCGCGTTCGACGAGAACAAATCCAAGGAGTCCTCAGAAGAGTCTCCCCCGTCGTGGATTCCTCGCCGGAAAGTCATGACCGTCCCCGAGCTGACGGCGGCTTTCCCTTGGTCTAAAACGCAATTGGAGGGCTTGCGTATCCAAGACCTCACTGGTGCCCTTGTCACCCAGGCTTTGTCTCGCCCGCCGTTGTGGATATTTCCACCGGCACCCGCAACGCCTAAAGACACGGACTGGGATTCCAAGCTTGTGGCGATCGGGCCGCTGGACGCGATCTTGTCTCGCAAACCCTGGACCGTACTGGCGACGGAAATGCCAGACATAGGCCTACCCCATGTCGGCGGGTTCGCGGATTTTCGGGATGTTTGCAAGGAGTATCTCTCCCGGCATGGGCAAGCCATCTGGGAGTCTACCCATCATCTTTTCATTTTCGTTGCCGCCGGGCGTGAGTCCCCCCGTCTCGCCCAATACCGAGCCGACCGTAAGAACCGTCGAAACCGAGCGACCGAGGGCTGGACAAAATGCAACTTCGTTGTTGCTGGAATTCAGCGCGGCCACTGCGACTTGGAAAGTTTTCTTCACCATGTCATGCTACATCTGACCAACCGCCGGGTGGAGAAAAGCGGAAAATCCGGCCGAAAGCGGGACTTGGTATCCAGGATTGGGTCGGGCTACCACTCTCCAAGCTTCGCTCGATGAACTCGACCAACAGGATCCGTGGCGCAACCAGTACCGGTAGGACCCGATCGCCACCTTGGCCTCCGTGCCCCGACTCCGAAACAAGTTCTGCTGAGCTCTCCAGGGATGATTCATGAGGCCAGTCTTACCTTTTTCTACTTCTTCATTCATTAATGGCTATTCACCTCGATAATACATCTTTCTTTCCATTCCCACGTCGAAACCACTTGTCCATCCTTCTAATTCGAAATAACCATCCGGCTTCACCACTCGTGCTGATCCCTCAACATCTTCCATCCGGCACCATACTGACTCGAAGATTACTCCAACACCCGATCGGCCCACTTCTGACCAGACTAATTTCCATCCGCCGATTGCTTGGCTGATTGGTGTTAATTGATCCGGCCGTGCCTGCTGTCCGGCAGCCGGATGGACTAATTTTCTGACTCCGCCTCACCTTCTTCATGGGTCTGCATGACCCCGAAGCGGTTTCGGCTCGCCCGTCGGCGATAGAATTCTCTCATTAAAGCTCCACAATTTAGATCCAGCTCGTCCACCCACGACCGCTCCTCGCAATTTTTCCACTGCACGAGAAACTCTCTGTGGATCCGCCCAAACCGGGTTTTCCGTCCATTCCGAACGTCCAAAATTTCTTCTACTTCGTACTCATCCGGATCTAGCGGCTTGTCTCAGCTGTCCTCCGGCAGTAGGGCTTCATCGAAGTCGAGCCGGTCGCTCTCCACCGTAAGGTGCGTATTCGGGCGGTCCGGGAAATGCTTAACCAACTTCAACTTGGAAACATGCACTATCGGGAAAACGCTATAATCCGTGCCTGCCGTGACCAGCTTAACTGCATGATCCCCGACCAGTTCTGCTACTCGGAAGGGGCCATGCCACATATGCGCCAACTTCCGTGCATAGCCCTCCTTGACCCGATCCAGATACAGCCATACCCGGGAGCCGGGCTCTATGCCGTGTTCCCTGGCTCGGTCGTTGTTTTGATCGGCGCGGTCCTTGATTGCTTGTCGGAGGCGTTCGTTCACTTGTTCCCTCGCCAGTGAATAGTGGCGTTGCACTCCCATCCTCCAGCGACGGGCATCTCTGTCCCGGCTTCTGGTGCACCCTATTTGTATGGAGGCTTCCAAAGTGGATCGGGGATCCCATCCATAAGCCAAATAGAAAGGGGTGTCGCCCCTTACCCGATCGTACGATGAATTGAGGGCGAAAACCAGTCTCTCCGCATATTCGTCCCAGTCTCACTGATCCGCCTCCACCGCATACATTTTGAGGGCTCTGGTTAGAGTCTGGACCATCCTTTCAGCCTTTCCGTTCGCCTGCGGGCGGTAAGCCATAGTTGCACTCTGTTTCTGTCCTAGATCTTGTTGAAAGCTCGGAATACGTCCGCCTAAATCCGGGCTCCCTATCGTGCCGGATGACCTCGCTCGCCCCGAACCGCCTGAACACACATTCCTCGTAACTTTGCGCAACCTGTTGGGCGGTACGGGTGGAACTGGCCTTTGCTATGACCAGCCCGGTAAACAAATCCGTCCAGATCAGCAGCTCTGAATACCCATTTCGAGATTTGGGTAGGGACGGGATATGATCCATCGCAATGACTTGAAAGGGTACGTAGCTTGTATATTCTCCGGCGACCGCCCTCTGATGGTCGGCCGGCCTTTCCCTGTTTCACAGTCCGGGCAACTTCCCACATAGGCTTATACGCTACGGTAGAGCCCCCGTCAGTGGAAATGTGCCTTAATCTTGTGATATGTCCGGCCGATGCCCTGATGTCCTCCTTCTAAGCTCACGTGATAATGATGGAGGATATCCGGCTGTAGGGTAGTGGGTACTACTAGCCGAGCGGATTTATCTCTCTCGATCTCCGGCTGGTCAGCGTCCCGGTAGAAAAACAGTAACCCGTTTTCATCCACTTCGTAATCCGGGGCCAGCTTGAAGCATTCTTTAGCTTGTTCGGCTGTCAGTTTATCCACTTCCCCTCTAAGGTATGCCTTGAGATCCACTATCCACTCTTCCTCGACCTGCGCTTGGAGAATCCGCTCTGCTCGTAACTGTTGCACTATCCCTTCACTCATTGCTTCCGGAGATAGTGAGCCAGCGGCTGAAGAACGGCGCTACTGCGATTGGGTGACGGCGCTCATCCGGATTACCTCTTCCGTGTTGGCCGGATGGATAATTTCGGGCAGCCGATTGATCTCCGTCAAATCTGATAACAGAGCTGGATCGGAAACCGTTACCCCGACTTGGTCACGCATGGCTAGCGTAGCCTAGTGATCTGTGCTCTTATTCTAGTCCCGTTTGACATGTACCAGCTCGTGTTTTGGCCATCTCCGCAGGGCGGACATAACCCGATCGTTCAACAGTCTCAGCCGGGGCGCCTTGCAAACTATCTCTCCTGCGATTTGCCGGATCACCAGATTGGAATCACCACATATGATGCGCCCCTATGGCTGGCCAGCCAACAGATCTAGGCAAAGTAAAAGTCCTCTGTACTCCGCTTCGTTCACAGTTATGCCAGGCGTGAAATCCGAGGTGGCAGTGACCACTTTCCATTCGGGCAACTTCCACACAATAGCACTATAGACCCCGACTCCCTTCTTTACACTCGCCGACCCGTCAAAACTCAAAACCATTAGCTCCTCCGAGGGTCCCACTGTTGGCGGCGGTAATACGATGGATTGTCGAGGCTGTTTCCGAGGCGCTATCGCTATCAGTGCTTCCTCCACTTCTGCCCTTGGGGTAATGCTGGCAGCCAGCGTGCCCAGTATTTCCTCTTCTTCCTTAGTACACTTAATTACTTCGAGGGACCACTGAGACAGCA
>MIQA02021912.1:0-35220 GCA_001887855.2 Sclerospora graminicola | reverse complement strand
TGGCCTTACCTTTGATGAGAATACAATAATACCCGATCGTTTCGCACTCACGTTGAATCTCATACTCGGCAAAAAGCCTTCGGATGTCTCGAAGAACAGTTTGGTCGAGGATTTACAGCGCTTATAGATATTCCCACAGATCGCATGGTTATTTCACAAAATAATGATTACCTTATGGCGGACATAACGGGCGGAAAAGTTGTAGGTGCGATAAAGGGCTTGAGAGGCGGAAAGCTTCAGGTCAAGATGACATTGGCAATGACTTCTATAAAGACTTTCAGGACGTTTTGATAGATCCACGGACCGAATTATACAATCGGATTCTCCAAGGCGAACCTCCACTAGAATCTTTCCTTCTAGCACTAGTGATACCACTACGAAAGCAAGGAGATTCAAGCAATGCGTTGGACTATCGACCTATTACTTTGTTGCAGACTAGCTACCGGATTCTCGCGAAGAACCTAGCAACGCGACTACTACTAACCTTTCTGGGAACATTAATAGGTGAAACTCAACAAGCTTTTGTCTTGGGGCGCAGAATGGACAAAGCGGTTACGAACATGATGGAAGCACTCATGAACAACACTAAACAACGTATGGGTAAAATCGAGGAAGGGACAGGTATATTATTTCTGGATTTTGCCGAAGCTTACGATGCTTTGGACCGTGACTACGTTGCTGTTTGTTTTTTTCTCCCCGCTTTATTCAACTATGCTTACTACATTGTGGGGCTACTGTTGATTTTTTAGTGAACAAAGAGCGGTCAATCTCGATCGTGGTCATATCGGGAATACGACAAGGATATCTATTAGCGCCTCTTCTTTTCATAATTGCGGTAGAGCCGTTGGCCCTTGCCATTCTGCAGTCATTCGATATTCACGGGATTAACCCGACAACACGAGAGGACGGTGAGAAACATAAATTCTCAGCTTTTGTTGACGACTCAACTATATTTATCAATCAGGCAAAACAAATTCAACCGGCTCTCGACTTAGTGCGTCAGTTTGGTAGGCTCTCCGGATTGAAAATTCAGCCCAGTAAGAGTAAATTGTTGTTCCTCGACCCAGGAATCACTGTATCTGAATTGCATGGAATACCAACTGTAGTGCCTGGCTTAACAGTCACATATCTAGGATATGAAGTTGGACATGTTAAGCTACTAGAGAAGAACTGGGCATTGCGAATTAGAAGTATTCAGGAGCGAATGGCAACGGTGTCAAAATGCAGTATCTCAGTTATAGAGCGTGTCACATTGTTTAATGCGATTGTTGTCCCTGCCATTTTATTCACAGCTCAGGTTTTTGATCCACATTTGGACGTCATGAAGCCATTTTATTCATAGCTCAGATTTTTGATCCACATTTGGACGTCATGAGAAGCGTCTGGTCCGGATTCAAAAGAGCTTTAGTTAAACAAAGACTACTAAGGAAGACAACAAGATGCGGTATAAGATATCGCCTACATTGATGTACACACCCAAACAAGCAGGAGGAGTAGGTTTGATCGCATTACCGATTGCGATACGGGTAACGAATGAAGGACGCACACAGGTGGTTAATAGTGGCTGCGGACATATATAAATTAGCTTGGCTAGATTGGAAAGGTTTTCTCATGCACACATCTTCAAGAACAGTCACGCCACGAGTGAGATGGGAGGAGCATAAGATGGGGTTTTATGCACTGAAATCGGAAGACAATTTCTTTGGAAGTAGAACTTGGCCAATGGATTGGTCCGGACCACACTCAAGAGATATTTCTTGAGACATTTACCGTACGACACCTTACTACACTGGCAAGATTGTTACACCCCCAGGAACACAACCCATCGCGTGGAATGTTACCAGGTCAAGTTCTAACCATTACCGCGGGCGTCACCACGATCCCTCATCACGGATCATTGGCGCCACAAATGGAGGCTTTCTGGGGATCATTTCAGTGGTCTGAGAACCCGTGGATAAGACATGGGCGTATGGGAACCCTGACAGATAGGAAATTTGATAGGATTCCGGAAGTGCCCATTTCTGCTTTGAGTATTCGTCGGATTTCTAACATTGTCTATACTTGGCAAGTTCCACAATCTGTCAAACCATCACACACGTATGCAAAAACTTTTAGAAAAAAAATTGAGAAGGTTGCTGTGGGCGATCATCTTAGCTTCACCCCGTATAGCCATTGGACAATATATAGGGAGTCCTCCACCGATCACACTATTTCATTGTCCAGAAAATTTGACAGAATGCGAATGGTATAAGCTGGAACAAGGACTAGTCGGGGTCTGCACCAGGATACGAATCTTACCACCAGAATCCAGCAGATGGACGACGGCATTTTCTGGAGAATACTCTCGTTTACAGACCCTGCAGTAGTCGAGTGGATATCGAAGCAAAACAAGTTTGTTGGTATCCGGGGTTACATAACTTTCCATTGGAATTTGGACGAGGATTTACGTTCGATTTGGAGGTTACCGGCTTCATTACGGAAGCACTGTACTTTCGAGCGATGACCAAAGCACTTACGCCTATGGTGGAAACAAAAAAACGAAAACAAGCTCAGGGTCAGTGGCGGTATAGTATACAAGATCAATCCCCGAAACAGGTCTGGTAACATGGACACATTCTGTCGGATTATCAAATTGGGTTCTGTATCGTATGGCTACATTTTTCTTAACACCGTTTTTACGAAAACGGCGACCACTCACATATGGTTACTAGATGAGATTTGCAGTAGTAACAGGACGGACGCGGAACACATCCCGTGGAGTTGTAAACGGGCGCAGTTATTTTGGAGGATACTTATTCAAACATAGACCGGTTCGATAATCCAGAATGAAGAGTTATGAGAGTATCAAGCAGATATCGTGTTGCGATGAGCGCCTGAGGACATGGGTAATTTAGATCAGGCGATGATGAATAGGAACGGTATGCGACCACATACCTACCAGGTGGGGGCTCTGTGGCATTGCATACGTGTGGATGTGGCAACTCCGAAATCGCACCATCTGCGAAGGCAGGACACAAACACAGTGGGAACACGTGGACTACATTTGGTCTCACTGCAAAAGGCGATTGTTCGCTGTCGCCGAATACGAGAGCAAGACAACCTATTGCAGGGAGGATGGGTTCCGGTTTCTACTATATCTTTAATGCTTCTTCAATATACTTCCAGTACCACCGTCCAAAACAGTGATACGGCAAATAGTAACCCCGCCTAACTCTTCAATTGGTCTTCTGAGCCGACCGAAGCCAGTGGTCAGAGTTCAAACGTTTATAGTAGCTAATACTTAAGACTAAATAGACTTCATTTATTATGTGAAGATTCAGCAAAATTGCTTAACATTCCTCTAAAAAGCATATTTATGCGTACAAATTTATTTATTTACTTTGATCCCGCCGATTTAGAAGATCTAATTGTGGTGTCTAATTGATTTAGAAGATTTCTCAGGGGTCCTTAAATTAAGATATTTTTAGAGGGCGCGATTTTAGTATCCTATATTGTAACGCGGACATGATCTTAAATGAGACACGCCCCTCCTGCCATATTAACAATAGTACACACCTCGTGCTAGTGACCACTTGATTTCCGGCTAAAACAGATAAGCATGGCGCGTTGTGGCAAAACCCCCATCGAAGGCACTGAAGCACGTCTAATCAAGCATGAAGAAAAGCAAGAGCTTTCTGTTCAAGCACGCTGTACTGCAATGTATGCTAATCAAATTCGTTACTGTTGTAAATAGTAACGAATTTGATTAGCATACATTGCAGTACAGCGTGCTTGAACAGAAAGTTGTACGTTAAACGCCAGAATCCACACGGAAACTGTTAGTCCTGCGTGAATCCGTGTCGATCCGGTCTGTCAGTACCAGTCGACAGGAAGTGCTCAAGGCTCGAAGAGTCTTACTTGTCGTCTTAATGTGAAAACTGATTTTTTGTGTAAAGTTAAGTACCTCAACTTACCCAACCTAGGATTACCGGGACTTCTTGTGCGAGACCAAATTGGTTCAACTTAACCAGTGCCCATTCAATCGTAGGCTATCATAGTCGATACCGTAATATCCCAATTATTTCATCCAATCTTTGATTGTAATTCCATATCCTTGGTGGAGGCAATGTCTTAGTCAAAAGGTCTGTAACCACGTCTCCATTAGCTACATGCTCTGGTTTGACTACACCCTTTTTCTTGAAATCCTTCAAGAACTTTAACTTGACATCCACATGCTTGGCAGCTGCTGTACTCGCTTCGTTCTGCAGCTGCTTAATCGCCGTTTGGTTGCCAATCTTCAGAATGATCAGCACCCTCGACTTATTTCCAATCTCCGTAAGCAATTCTCGCAAACCGAGAGCCTCTTTTCCTCCAGCCGCAGCAGCAACAAATTCTGCTTCCGCAGTCGATAGAGCGACGATATCTTGTTTTTTGCAGCGCCATCCTGAAATAATTCCGATTACAAACAACACGTTCGCACTGAAAGACTTCCTTTCTTCTCTGTCCGCAGCAAAATCTGCGTCGCTACAGTCGCTAGTCGGGAGTCTACTGATGATTCGCACTGTTCGCGTCCAGATATCTTGTTTGCAGTCCATCGGGCAACTCCCCATACGCATGCCCCGTCTTTACGAGTTTGCAAATTGGTAAAACGTGGGGTGAGGTACCTGAAAGGGACAAAAAGTTTGAAGTTAACATGAAAATGGACAGCGGAAATCGTTTACCGTTGAAGATCGCCAGCTATGAAAGTCCTTCACCGTCGGTAAATTCCGGTTCCTTTTTGGTCGTCGGTAACTCGTTTGAATCATCTTGTAATTGTACGTCAACTACCGGAGGTCTCACGGCGTTGGCATCTTTCATCCCATGTTTCTCTAGCATTTCTGCAATTAGAAGTTCTTGGTCAATCGTATATCCAATTTCAGGTCCTCCTTCGACCCTCATGCCCAATAATTTTTCAAAATTACCGAGTTCTTTTTACTCGAGTATCTTTATTCCTTCGAAAACATTATCCACAAGCGATACATCGGACCCGGTAACCAACAGGTCATCGACATATACCCCCACAATTATGGTCCACGTTCTTCAACCTTTACGAAAATGCATGTGTCTGTGAAGCATAAAAAACTCATTTCCGTCAACGTTTTTTGTAGCAGTTCATACCAGATCCTGCCTGCCTGTTTAAACCCATATAAGATCTTTACCAACCGTAAACCAACTTCATTTTCCGACGCAACATCAACTTTTCGTAAACTTTCTTCACAGACGTGCATTCCTTGGGGTATTTGCAAGTGTATATCATAAGTGCTTTCCGTGTCGGTATTTGGGTAGGCACTGAGTACGTCTCCATGCTGTGCGGGCACTCCCCAAATCATGCGACATAATTAGGATGACTTTGACCTTACTCAATTTCATCACGGTCGAAAATGTGACGAAAACGTTCTCGCCATACACTGCCTGACCCCACGTGCCAATAATCGCGCCTTTTAGCGCTCGACAGTCCCATCATTTTTAGGTTTTATTTTCTACACTCACTCAATTGGCGGTGGGTGCATGTTGTCCTTTTCCCGGACAATCTCCCAAACTCCGAGATCATCAAGGGCTTGTAGCGCAGCCTGTTCGGCCACCGTCCATTTGCTCGCGTCACTTCGCTTACGAGCTTCAAAAAATTATTTGTGTCTGGTAGTTCGAAGTCGAGGTGGCTGAAAAGACTCAGGAAGATAAGGCTAAAGGCGCTCCAAAATCGCCAAGGAAATCCGGGAGAAAAGCGAAAAAAAACACCTAACTTTATCGATTTCGAAAGTGGAAAGAGAAGAAAACCCGGCAAGAAGGAGATGAAGAATACAAAATCGATGAAGTTCAGGAAAAATAACTGAATGGTAACGTTCGCGGTTCTGAACAAGTTCGAAACTAGACTAGATTATCTCTTTAGATGCTGTTTTGGCTTGTGCTTTTTGCTCCAGCTTTCCATCAAGTTGGCCCTGTAGCATCACCGTTATCTTCTTATTCGCTTTCATCACTTAGTGTCTCGATATTTCCCGACATGTCTAGTAGTCGTGACCACCCAGTCACGCAGTAAGAGAACTTTGTATCCCTTGGTTTCATCAGTTTTTCCAAAGATAAGAGCTCTTTCTGCGTGCTTGCTTATGGACTTCTTCTTCGGATCCCTCCAAACCATTCAGGGGGAACCAAACACCACAATATCCGAGACACCCGTAGGCTTGTTCGTCAATACGTCTAGTGGTGAAGCCCTTCTCGGATTTTCCCTCAACGAACTTCGGGTCAGGATGCATCATTTTCGGCCCAGGTGTCGACGGAACACCAAAAATCATGCACTGGACCATATTAAAAAATGGTCCGGTTCATCCTTTCTGCCTTCCCGTTTGAGGCTGGACTTCCTAATTCTGTGATTTGACGCCGTACCCGGTCCTCTTGCAAACCAACTCCACATTTCGGTGTTCGGTATCTCCATCCGTTTTCAAAACGCGTACTCTGCAGTTAAACTCGTTTTCAAACCACGAGAAGAAATGCTCGAACATTTCCGCTGTCCGATCTTTCGTTTGGGCAGCAAAAACTCGTACATAATTTGAGCAGTGGTCAACAAAGACCACGAGATAACGGTTTCCACGCCTTTCGTTTGGCGTAATCGACCCATTGATGTCGCTACAGATTACTCCACCGATACGATCGGTTGGAGCATTCTGTCCCGAATCCTTCTGTGGTTGCTTTGCCCTGGTTGCCTTGTCCTCTGAGCAAGGCAAGCAGGCGGGCCAACGCCTATCAGTGATGTATATTCCAGACGCGGGATTTCTGGCGATCCGCTCGATTGTATCATAAGCCAGATGTTCCAGTCGAACGTGAAATCGTGAAGGGTGCCGACTTGTTGATCTGGACCAGGTTCGTTCGCAACAACACCCATCACCATGTCATCGAAACTTTTCGTGCTTTCAAACTTATTTTATGTGGATAACGAGACCGTAAGAACTGCACCAACCACCATAATTTGTAATAGCACTTCATTTCCATAGGTCGTTTTCATTTTTTCCCGCTCTCTTTCAGGATGCAGCCTTTCTTGCGCAAACATCCCAGCGAAATCAAAATTTTGATAACTTTGGTGCGTAATTCACCTCTGTAAGCACGTTTTGTTACGGCTTATATATGTACCGCAAAAGTCTGATAAATTTGGCACCCCTTTCCCAATCAGTTTTGCAGGGTGCCAAATCTTTCAGACTTTAGCGGTCGGTTTTCATTGGCTGGCCACAAATCTACACAATTTACAAATTACGGTAATATTGTTTCAAAGTTTCTCAAAAAAATGATGCCAAAAGATCGTTTGCCAGCAAAGTGGTTTGGAAGAGCGTGGTTTCCAAGATAAAAGCACATTACCATGGCTATTTAAGCCGGGGAGGGGGGGGTGTTCCGGTCTCAAGTCCAAGATGGCGTTGAAGCCAAGTTATGATTATAGCTGCCGATGGTTCGTTCATCTATTATTAATGTTGCTTGCATCTATCGGACCTTCAACGACGTTAGTACAGAAAACGCATTAATTATGTCGATAGTTTCTCGCTTTTAATGCGGCTCTAATGATGGTATCATCTTGCGCGGTGGATGTAGACGCCTGTTGGTCGAATATCACCAATGTCAGATAGCATTGGACGTTGCAAGACGTGTGTCATGATCAAGCAGCCCATGCAGCTTCAGGAGTGCGGCGGATCCCTACACTTTTCGCATTGTGAAGACCTAAGAGCTGAGAGCAGTTGGACATTTTCACGGGCGTGGCAACGAGTTCAGGCGAAAAGGCGATCGAGTCAATTTTCGGGGCATTAACCTCAACCTCCTGGTCTCGAAAGAAGCAGCAGACAAAGTCATGAAAGTGATTATACGCTGCCACACGCTCTTGGGGATCCATTCGAGCCGATCGCTTCGCTGTGCCAAATAGTAGACGGCGAACTCGGGAAGGCGAGCTTAGACATAAGTCACGCGAAGAAAACACAGGCTGAAACTCTTTTGGGCATTTACATGTTTTCAATGGGTGAATGATATCGGCCGTGAGGGCGACCGTATCGGTAGAGTTGCCATTTGGCGCAATACTGCTGGCGGTGTTCACGACCGAATTGAGCAGAGGCGAGACGATAAAGATCGGATCGTCAATTGCGTGAATAAACATGAGCACCGACATGAGGACACTCGAGATGGTGTTGCTCATGGCGCCAAACACACGCTCTAACCCATGGATAAGACCATGAATGACGCCAAAGCCAAAACCGACTAATAAAATCGTTTCGGCCGTAAATTCCGACGGGTGGTGCGAAATGTGCAGTAATAACTCACCGCCAATGTTCTTACTCGTTTCTCCAGCATCTTGTGATACAAATACTTGGCGTTTTTCCCAAACTCTTTGAAAAAGTTAATCACTTGCTTCGCTCCAAGGAGTGGATGCCGGATTGTGTTAATTACCCACTCGGTCGCTGCGGCAATCATCTTGGCCATTTCAACGAGGGTGTCGGTGGTGTAATCGACGAAATTCGAGACCCAATACTTGAATTTATCCTTGAGGGACAACATTTTATACATTCGCTTTTGCTGCCGTTGCTCAATTTTACAGTAATCCCACAGCGTGTAGTTCGGATGCGACATCATGAAAGCTGCCATGGCAGCGTCGGCAGCATTCGCCTTGGCTTCTTCTGCTTGAATATATTCTTGTTCTTCGGTGAATTTCGTCAGGACAGGGCAAACATTGTAGATATCCCCAGTTTCATTGTTGAAGGGGGAAAAGATGCCAGTATTGTCGTCCTCTGATTCCGATTCGGCGTTGTCCGAAAAAGCGTCCAACGATGCGTCATTGTCGTCAGTTTCAAGACGCTTGCGCCCAGCACCCGTCAGCGGTTCTTAGGCACCTCGTCCACGCAGTAGTTTCCAATCAAAAACGCATTTTGAGGGGAGCGTATCGGTATTCCCTATATATGATATTGAAAACATGGTGCAAAAATACAATGTTCACAAATCAAGGTTGAAGAATCGGGATACCGGTGTGTGATTGGCTGATTCTTAATATAGAGAAAATTAAGGGTGCCAAACTTTTCAGCATGCCAAATTTATCAGACTTTTGTGGTACTTGAAAGCGTAACACTTCTGACCTTGGTTACGCACAAACTGCCCCCCTCTGGCAGCATGGGTTTGTTGTCTTGCTGGCAATTTTTTGCTTCGTCCAACAAGTTTTCATCGGATACTAGGTGGCGACTCGCGCCACTGTCCACAATCCACAATTTTTCATCAGACAGGGAATCCGTTTTAAATCCGTACTCAGAGTCTCCACACGCTTCGGTTGGTGATAGTAGGAAATGGTTTTCGCCATTTCTGGATTCAGGGCGCTTCTCAAACCGTCTCTGGTTTCCTCGTTTATTTCTAGTTCTACAATGCCTTTGTATGCTGCTTTCCTTTCCACATTTATAGCATGTCCTCTTCTGAAATGGTTCATCCATCGAATTTACACAGTTTCGAGATGGTTTCTTTTTTTCTTGAGTCGTCTTCCAACTCTTGAGCCCACGCAATTAACGACTGCGCGTGCTGCGTGTAGTCTTCACGCTGAGGTTTGTAGCGAATCACTAGACCCGTTTTCATGTCTAGGACAGCGCATGTCACGATATTTTCCAATATAAGTCTCTCATGCAACTCACTCTCTCGTGCCAAAGACACCAAATACAAGAAATGTTGCGTCCAATTTCTTCTTGGATCTTTTTCGGTGGCGAATAAGTTGGCGGCTGGCTGGTGGGAGATGTTCACTTTGAACGCATAGAACATTTGGTCGAGATCGAAATACAACTCTTGCAAAATCGCCCAGCGCGTTGTAATATTCGCGCGGAAATAATTCGCCGCTACACATTCCTGGTGTTCACCGAGGTTATTTTCTTTTAAGCGCTCCGTCCATACGAAACCGGACGACAATTGCACTACTTTAAATCTTTGATGAACAGGTAAGCCCATTGCCTAAAACCTGCACTCAAACCTGGGTAAACCTCCACTCCCGTAAACTTTTGTATCATCAACTTGGGGATCTTTAACGATCCACCCATGCGTGCTTGGTTTCCTGCGGGACGTTCGAAAATCCCGCCCCTTCTTGGGCTTGCGCCGCAGGAGCCTTTCCTTGTGGGGGCTGCCGGGCATTCTCTTGCGGTGGCTCGCAAACTTGTGAACTGGCGTTACTACAAGCTTTGCGTCCCACAACTGAAGTGATGGTGGACATTGGTGATCCGTATCAATTATACGCATATACATCTCTGATTAAAGACACAGTTACAACGAAATGGAAGGGCGCCATAAAAGAACTTGGTCAATTTCACATACATTTGAGCATCACAGGGCTCAAAGGCACGAAGCTCCAACATTTTATGGATCACCATGACAGCCGAATTTCGTAGCCACTGTAAGATCACTAGGTTTCTGCAGACATTTTATCCACAGAAGATGGTGGATCGTGCCTCCCCAGTTAAAGATTATTTGAAAGAGTTGAAGTTGCCTCCAGTGAAGAGCGCAGAATTGGAGTGGAAAATTTCAAGCCGAACCGAAAAAAATGTTTTGGGCTCAGAACACCTTATATGGATCAATACACATGATGATCTGGTATCTGGAAGGGTGACTGAAACACATACAGATGAGCCGCAAAATGTCATTGAAATGGCTTTAACTTTGGAGCGGATTCGGCGAATAAATGAGACACTAAATTTGGACATAGAACAAGTGGTTCGACCGAAAATGCGCACTTTGCTCATAATCTCATCATATCATAAACAAGTGGGTAGCATACGGCATGAAGTACAAGTTGAAAGGAAGCGATATGGACAAACTAGTGATTAGTATTGCTACTACTGACTCTAGCCAAGGCAAAGAAGCTGATATTACGAATGCAGCTATGGTTTGGACCCATTCATTGGGATTTATGCAAGATTATCCTGCTAAATCGCTTGTGTCGTTAAGCAGGTCAAGGAATTATCTATTTATCTTGGCATCACGACGAGCTTACGAACAAAGTGGAGTGTGGTCCAAGAAGATACAAAAGGCGGATGACCTGGGAATACCAAACTACATTACACATTAGAGAGAGAGACGGAAGCATCGAGGATAATACACGATTGCCAAGATGGAAATGTAGACCATTAGCTCTTGTGCTTGGACAATGAGGTCCGGAAGGAATGGTTTCCTGTTCGCTTTTGACCGCGGTTTGCTGTAGCTTCGCAAGGGGCGGTAATAGAGTCAATGAATTTTGTTCTATAGAAGTGCTTTTTTCGGACTGGTTAAAAGAAGATTTATAAAAAATAGTAGCCATAAGTAGGAAATCATAAGTAGGAAGTAGTGATATGGAGTAACCTGGTACATATACTTCTATATCTCACTTCTTAATATATAAAAATTTCCCCCTTTTTTCAAGCGCTGACTACTCGTTACCACGTTGCTCGACGGACGCCAAACTTCGCACATAGGACTGAACTATATTACAAAATACCAAGAAACACTCGCCGTTTACGCAAGCCAACGTCGTATCTCTAAAAGGACTGGTCGAAAGGCTACATTCGTCATTTTTTCACTTTAAGGGTACAATTAGCTTATACTGTCGCTCTCTAAGTTTAAGTTCCTGGGGATAAAAACTTTTGAGAGATTCGTTTGTTTTTGGCGAAGTTACTCTACGACAATTTACCGAAGCTGAGTCAATTCCTTTTTCTACACGAAGGTGTCAGAAAACGGCTACAATTTCATTAACTTGCGCCGGTGGACAAAAAATTTAATTTTTATGAGATTTACTATTTATCGTAACTAGATTGACGACTCTATTGTTTTATTTGCTACTTTGAGATTTATTGTTTGCCGTGGATAAGATATTTATGTCTATCAATGTCGGCAACGTACGTGCTCTCATAACATGTAGCCTAAAATCTGTGAAACGCACTGAACATTTCTACCGTTATATAGATGCACTGGTGTATAGCTGTCATCATCATGACGGAAAAACGCACCCAATACTACGATTCTATGCACGGTAGTGGTACCTCCTACATTCAAGTTTTAATAGGTTAGTTGCACTCTTTATACCCGTTCGCACTTGTTTAGAATGTTTTTACATTCGCTAGATCATTACCCGGCGAGTAAACAATAAAGGAATAGAACAAGGCTGGGAACTGGTAACCACCACGCCCTACAAGCTCTTCCAGACCAATGGATCTGATTGCGGTGTGTTTTCATGTATCTTAGAAGACTACATCTCTCAAAACTTGGTACGTCGTAGTATACTGAAGCTTAAGTGCTATCCATTTAACTGTTTGTGCTTTAGCCACTGTCTTTCAAGCAAAAGGACATTTCATTCCATAGGCATCGCATGGTTCTTCAAATCACACGAGGTTACATTCCAGTAAAAGAAGAAGGGCTTTAGATATGTCTAACTAATTCAGTGGACAGCAAAAGCTGCTTAGCTCCTAATTAAATTTTTAACAAATTGTTGGTTTTGTTTATGACTTTTGCTGATTTTATTACTGACGACATGAGTACTTAAGTCGTCATCATATATAGTACAGTACCGCCTGCACTAGTTTCGAAATTAGCGCGGCAATCAAGAAAATTGTATCATGAAATAGCTAAAAATTGGTCAAGGTTGAAGAAGGAGACTTGGCACCTTTTTATCTGTACGGACCTCTATGCTTAAAGGAGGAACAAATACTATCCCGACGCAAATTTGTGGCAACGACTTGCAACATCTTTTCGCGGTTCCTTTTTTTGAGGGGTTCTCAAACGCTGTAGTTTCTGTCCTAAGTACGAATCCTCATGAAGATTAACTCTGATGGGGAATGCAGCTGTGTGAAATGTGCGAGTCGATCCCCCTTTCTAGTTGAGTTCTCGTGTACGTAGATGTGTCTATCCGAAAGTAAAACCCCACTTGAGAAAGTTGCGAAAGTTGTCAATTACTGTTTGAAAACTTAATTAATGAATACCCTTGAACAACCAATGCTAAGTAAGAATTCATATTTCACCAGGCGTCGGAAGTGAGAGTACATACCGTAAAACCGGTGTTGTATCCTTCACAGTGTTATATCTGACAGCATATTTTAGCCAATCAGATCAAACATTTTTTCTACAGTACAAACTCGTGTCATATCCGACATCAATCTAATTATAGGTATTAAACTGAGTGTTACAAGTATTTTTCGGAACTCGGCTATCGGATATAACACCGGTTATTCGAAACTGTTGGTTGTTTTGTGAGAACGTTTTTTTTGCGAGAAAGTCCTGGTTTTGTTGCAACCATAAACCCCATAATCCAGGTTCCTCACAAGACGTACATGTTTGCCCAACAAAAGGTCGTTGCAAACGATTTGTCGGTGCTAGCAACAACAGGTTATATTCGGCTATGTCATTGTGACGACCGTGGCGTCACCTTTTCACTTGGTGATTTATGTGAGATAAACCAACAAGTGAAAAGGCTTTATTAACACCTTATTCGAAGTGGTCGGTTTCTACTTCTATATTGCAAAACTCGTCAGAGAACAAAGCGGTAGCCTAACGGAAATTAGTGACGGGACGGACACTATAGGATTGTTAAATTTATCCGGATATTCGGATATAATGATGACGTCTCGCAAACTCTAGGTTTTAGCCACCCGTATTTTTTCTAACGTTATATAGCTGACAAGCACAGGTTTAAATGCGTTACGGTTTTGGAATACATGTTAAACATAAAAATCACTGCGCCGGCAAGTATTATAAATGTAGTCTGTTTAGTCTTAACTATTAGCAAACGTTTGAACCCTGACCACTAGCTTCGGCTCAGAAGACCAATTGAAGAGTTAGGCGGGGTTACTATTTGCCGTGACACTGTACTGGATGGTGGTGCTGGAAGTATATTAAAGAAGCATTAAAGATATAGTAGAAACCGGAACCCATCCTCCCTGCAATAGGTTGTCTTGCTCTCGTATTCGGCGACAGCGAACAATTGCCTTTTGCAGTGAGACCAAATGTAGTCCACGTGTTCCCACTGTGTTTGTGTCCTGCCTTCGTAGATGGTGCGATTGCGGAGTTGCCACATCCACACGTATGCAATGCCACAGAGCCCCCACCTGGTAGGTATGTGGTCGCATACCGTTCCTATTCATCATCGCCTGATCTAAATTACCCATGTCCTCAGGCGCTCATCGCAACACGATATCTGCTTGATACTCTCATAACTCTTCATTCTGGATTATCGAACCGGTCTATGTTTGAATAAGTATCCTCCAAAATAACTGCGCCCGTTTACAACTCCACGGGATGTGTTCCGCGTCCGTCCTGTTACTACTGCAAATCTCATCTAGTAACCATATGTGAGTGGTCGCCGTTTTCGTAAAAACGGTGTTAAGAAAAATGTAGCCATACGATACAGAACCCAATTTGATAATCCGACAGAATGTGTCCATGTTACCAGACCTGTTTCGGGGATTGGTCTTGTATACTATACCGCCACTGACCCTGAGCTTGTTTTCGTTTTTTTGTTTCCACCATAGGAGTAAGTGCTTTGGCCATCGCTCGAAAGTACAGTGCTTCCGTAATGAAGCCGGTAACCTCCAAATCGAACGTAAATCCTCGTCCAAATTCCAATGGAAAGTTATGTAACCCCGGATGCCAACAAACTTGTTTTGCTTCGATATCCACTCGACTACTGCAGGGTCTGTAAACGAGAGTATTCTCCAGAAAATGCCGTCGTCCATCTGCTGGATTCTGGTGGTAAGATTCGTATCCTGGTGCAGACCCCGACTAGTCCTTGTTCCAGCTTATACCATTTGCATTCTGTCAAACTTTCTGGACAATGAAATAGTGTGATCGGTGGAGGACTCCCTATATATTGTCCAATGGCTATACGGAGTGAAGCTAAGATGATCGCCCACAGCAACCTTCTCATTTTTTTTCTAAAAATGTTTTGCATACGTGTGTGATGGTTTGACAGATTGTGGAACCTGCCAAGTATAGACAATGTTAGAAATCCGACGAATACTCAAAGCAGAAATGGGCACTTCCGGAATCCTATCAAATTTCCTAGCTGTCAGAGTTCCCATACGTCCATGTCTTATCCACGGGTTCCCAGACCACTGAAATGATCCCCAGAAAGCCTCCATTTGTGGCGCCAATGATCCGTGATGAGGGATCGTGGTGACGCCCGCGGTAATGGTTAGAACTTGACCTGGTAACATTCCACGCGATGGGTTGTGTTCCTGGGGGTGTAACAATCTTGCCAGTGTAGTAAGGTGTCGTACGGTAAATGTCTCAAGAAATATCTCTTGAGTGTGGTCCGGACCAATCCATTGGCCAAGTTCTACTTCCAAAGAAATTGTCTTCCGATTTCAGTGCATAAAACCCCATCTTATGCTCCTCCCATCTCACTCGTGGCGTGACTGTTCTTGAAGATGTGTGCATGAGAAAACCTTTCCAATCTAGCCAAGCTAATTTATATATGTCCGCAGCCACTATTAACCACCTGTGTGCGTCCTTCATTCGTTACCCGTATCGCAATCGGTAATGCGATCAAACCTACTCCTCCTGCTTGTTTGGGTGTGTACATCAATGTAGGCGATATCTTATACCGCATCTTGTTGTCTTCCTTAGTAGTCTTTGTTTAACTAAAGCTCTTTTGAATCCGGACCAGACGCTTCTCATGACGTCCAAATGTGGATCAAAAATCTGAGCTATGAATAAAATGGCTTCATGACGTCCAAATGTGGATCAAAAACCTGAGCTGTGAATAAAATGGCAGGGACAACAATCGCATTAAACAATGTGACACGCTCTATAACTGAGATACTGCATTTTGACACCGTTGCCATTCGCTCCTGAATACTTCTAATTCGCAATGCCCAGTTCTTCTCTAGTAGCTTAACATGTCCAACTTCATATCCTAGATATGTGACTGTTAAGCCAGGCACTACAGTTGGTATTCCATGCAATTCAGATACAGTGATTCCTGGGTCGAGGAACAACAATTTACTCTTACTGGGCTGAATTTTCAATCCGGAGAGCCTACCAAACTGACGCACTAAGTCGAGAGCCGGTTGAATTTGTTTTGCCTGATTGATAAATATAGTTGAGTCGTCAACAAAAGCTGAGAATTTATGTTTCTCACCGTCCTCTCGTGTTGTCGGGTTAATCCCGTGAATATCGAATGACTGCAGAATGGCAAGGGCCAACGGCTCTACCGCAATTATGAAAAGAAGAGGCGCTAATAGATATCCTTGTCGTATTCCCGATATGACCACGATCGAGATTGACCGCTCTTTGTTCACTAAAAAATCAACAGTAGCCCCACAATGTAGTAAGCATAGTTGAATAAAGCGGGGAGAAAAAAACAAACAGCAACGTAGTCACGGTCCAAAGCATCGTAAGCTTCGGCAAAATCCAGAAATAATATACCTGTCCCTTCCTCGATTTTACCCATACGTTGTTTAGTGTTGTTCATGAGTGCTTCCATCATGTTCGTAACCGCTTTGTCCATTCTGCGCCCCAAGACAAAAGCTTGTTGAGTTTCACCTATTAATGTTCCCAGAAAGGTTAGTAGTAGTCGCGTTGCTAGGTTCTTCGCGAGAATCCGGTAGCTAGTCTGCAACAAAGTAATAGGTCGATAGTCCAACGCATTGCTTGAATCTCCTTGCTTTCGTAGTGGTATCACTAGTGCTAGAAGGAAAGATTCTAGTGGAGGTTCGCCTTGGAGAATCCGATTGTATAATTCGGTCCGTGGATCTATCAAAACGTCCTGAAAGTCTTTATAGAAGTCATTGCCAATGTCATCTTGACCTGAAGCTTTCCGCCTCTCAAGCCCTTTATCGCACCTACAACTTTTCCGCCCGTTATGTCCGCCATAAGGTAATCATTATTTTGTGAAATAACCATGCGATCTGTGGGAATATCTATAAGCGCTGTAAATCCTCGACCAAACTGTTCTTCGAGACATCCGAAGGCTTTTTGCCGAGTATGAGATTCAACGTGAGTGCGAAACGATCGGGTATTATTGTATTCTCATCAAAGGTAAGGCCATGCGCAGAAATTATGTTGGAGACCGTTTGGTCCCTTCCCAGACCGCAGTTCTACGAAATAACCATCGAAGATCTTGTACCAATCTGTGTAACACGTTGCCTCGTTTTACCAGATGAATTCTAACATGATTCAACTCTACCGCTTGTAGCATTTGTTTTCTGGTTCGTGCATTTGCAGTGGTATGCCGTTATAATTGCCGTGCCCTGCGTCGTCGACGTCGTGCCGCCTTTCGGGCTACTCGGAACAAGGCATCTTGACTGTCGGTCACCCAACGATCCCAGGTAATCTGGCGTCTTTGAAATGTATCTAATGAATCTGTGATTGTATCTAGAAATGATTGTGCAATGTTAGGTGTTTTGTAACCGTAATACGGGTACTCTAGCGTATCACGCTTCTTGTTAATTGTAGTCGTGAAAAGCCAGGATCTCGAAGCGTTAGTAGTACCTGTTCATGGTCCGAATGCACTGGGGTAGTGGCTAGTGTTATGTCTTTAAACCAGGACGAGATAGAGTTTGAAATGTACAACCGATCAATTCGGCTCGCTTGTTCCCCACGCTAGTAGGTGAAATGGTCTAGAGCCTCCAACCGCTCATCATGTAGGGCTGAACTTATTAATATTCCAGAATACAGTAGTCGTAACTTACCTACCAAATTAGTTAATGCGATACTTTCCGGTTTTTCCGATCTGTTCCCGCCTAACCTAATATCTAGGCACAGGTGACTCCATGCAATTAAAATCCCCAGCTAGGTTTATAGGTGTCCTCACATCCTTTAATAAATATGTTAGCTCCAAAAAGAATTTGTCTCGGTTTATCGCTTCCCCGGAATGTACGTAAATGTTAACAACTAAAAACATTTTCCATTGTACAGCAATAAATCGATTCGTCCATTTGTCTTCTTGCCAAGGGGTCACCTCTTCAGCAATATCAGGATAAACTAGTATAGGTACAGCAATAAATCGATTCGTCCATTTGTCTTCTCGCCAAGGGGTCACCTCTTCGGCAATATCAGGATAAACTAGTATAGGTACCCCTCCCTTTTTGGGTTTACCGATACTCCAGATCGCTGAATGTCGTCGAGGTCTAAGCTGTCCCCAGAGGTGCATCCATTGCTGTGTTATCTCTTTAGATATTTCCGTTTCAGTGATGTGAGTTTCTTGTAATTAGAAAACCTTATGATGGTGTATGTGATCTTGAATCCTCCAGGCGATTAGACAGTGTATGATATCCTCTTTTTTGAACCCGCAAACATTTTGTGTTAGGATTTGAAAACCAGTCCTGTCTTGGCCGTAATATTTTGTTTCACCTTCCGGCTGATATTTCAGATCCTTCATCATGTGTAATGTCGTATATAATTCCTGTCGTGATAGATCAAAATATGTGTGGTGACACTCTGGAATAACTTCCGGAAAATATTACTGATGCACTGTCCTGTCTGAGACTGTCATATCATTCTGGATCTTGTCTGTGATTGTTCCGGGTTCACCTAAATCACGAGCGCTTTTTAAAGCACTCACGTACAGCAAAAACGGAATTTATCCATTATAACTGCCACCAAAAAGAGATTCGTAATCATCGGGACCTTTGTTGTAGTTTTCAAAAATGGCGTTCCAACTTTGGGTCAGGGCGTCTTTATCGTCCCTGTTCTTCCGAGCACCCTTTCGGTTTGTATAATAACGCGTACCAGCATTGTGTACGCCATGGTGACGTTAATATGATAAGCAAATCAGGGTCCAAACTGTCGGAATAGATGATATGCTTCAATGCTCTGTTTGAAAAGGGGTAGTAATTTATTTTTTTCTTGGACAATCGCCCTCTTCCATACTTCGGTAGGTGAAGATACCGCTGGGAATTGGATTTTGGTGTGTCGTTCCCGCTCCTCTTGATAGGCGTCCCAGATTTGGGACCATGCTTTGCCCTCTCCATAAGCATGGGCTGACTCATCTATAGTTTCTTGAAAAACGCCAATACTCTAAAGTATATCTTATAGACGTCGATATCTTAAAGGCGACGCTCCTATATTTGAAGCAGTTTAAGGCATTTTGGATTTTCTTGTGTAACACACTAGAATGGTTGTACATAAATTTTGGTGTGCACAGAATCAACATGGCGCGCAGTGCTGGACTCGTTCTATCATTGCTACGAGTTCGTGATGGACTTTCGAGCTGGAGAGCAATTTTGCCATTGCCATTGGCTGAGATTGTAATGTGTCTACTTGTCGACTCATTGGAGACGAAGATGAAGTTGTGATTATAAATTTTCAACATGATTTAATGTTTTAATGTTTTTTGCTAGAAACACTGCGTCCTTTCGCTGAACATAATAGCCGCAAGTGTTATATCGTATCACCCGACCTATAACGACCTATTACTTGGGCGGATGCGCAATGCATCCCAATGCAATAATTGCTAACTAGCTCAGGCTTCCGTTTCTTACCCATATAGAATTCATGTTAAACTTAAAAATTATAGGCTCGAGTAGATATCATCACAATAGCACGGATCAGCTGAATCATGGGTGTGATACCTGTTCCCGCCGCAATCATCACGACGTGACGCACGATGCTTAGATTTTGTTGACCTACAACAGTCACCACTCCAGCTGTGGGGTATCCAATCCTTTCCTGTTGTCCAAGCATTTCTACACTATCACCCACGGTCATATTGCACAAGTATATTTTTCTTCTTAAGAGCACCTAGAATGAACGGCAGAAGATGCAAGAGTTGGATGAAAACACAACAGAGCAAGAAATATACACGTACTTATACAGTAGAAATCTGCACCTCGGGTCATCGTAGCATTGCGAATCTGAATGAGCAACCCTTCTCACCGCGTGCTGCGAAATCATCCCCGAGGGGGTTTGAACGACCAAACTAAAATTCAGACCCAATTTTCAAAAAAAAGCAAAAATATCTAATAGGCGACGTGCTTATAATTGTAGCAATTTTGTGTCATGTACCCATCGTCAATAAGATATACTTTAGAGTAAGTTCTCTCGCTATTGTCGGCTGGTGCTGCTCGTGATGGTTCTCTGTGATTCATACTCATCTCATACCTGGCCCGCATTTTTCTTCCTGGTTGACCGAGTACAGTGACGCTTATTGTTCGGTTCTGTGTTATCATTGGAACTTTAGGACGGATCATGGTCTTCGTTGTCTTCGTCGGTACCACAATTCGCCATATCGACATCCGAATTAGTTTGGTTATGGTCTGACAGGAACCGTCCGGTACCATGGATAATAACCGAGTAATGTGCGTCTCCAAAATACAATAAAATGGACCATTGTGTGTCATCGATTGGTGTCGATTGTATCACTTTGAGTACCCGTTCGATGCAATTTTGTATGGTCATGGGTATTCCCCGCTAACCATATAGCTCTTGTTACTTTTTATCTTGATTTCAGGTGTAAAGCATAGTACCCTCGGCACCTCACTGTTACGAATCTAGCTTAAGACGTTTATATCCTTTTGTAGTAACGTACTCATGCATGCTAAAGTATCGTTACTTCCCCAAGTTTGTGACTCCACAATATCCGATATCTTTGATCCACTTTGAGCGAGTTCCATAAAATAAAATATTCTTAAATGCTTTATACGACTCTTTCGGTAAGATACTGTCATACCCTCGCTCTAGACGTAATAGCGTTTGCTTTCTAATCCAATGCGGAAATTTAACCTCAAAGTCAATCATTGCCTGGACATGACAACCTTCTTTCAGTGCCCTTGATACTTCCTCACTGATGCGGTTGGAACTTTTCTGTAAAGCGGATGAGAGAAGTGCTTGTCCAACAGCATGAACTTGGCATTTCCCCGTGGACGGGGTGTTAACTGCCGTTAATCCCAGGATCTGCGTGGCTCGCTGTGTACTGTCTCATGTAATGCATTGTGTTGCACAGGTCTCTCATTCTTTTCTTCTTCCTCTAATAAAATTGTTAGCCTTTCTTTGTTCTTGGTCTCCCTGATAAGCATATCGGTATTCATTTTCGGCTTCGTTGCTGCTGCAGATGTGTTTCCGGAAATTTTTGGGGGAGGGGCTTCAATGGGCTGTTCCGAACGGGAGATTTAGTCTCCGTGTGTGTAATACTCCCCCCTACTGTTTGGTTGCCCGATGAAGGTTTTACCAGCTGTGAGTCCGGTCGTTGTGCTAATGGAATACTATCTTGTTGGACAGCCTCCGAAATAGAAAGCCCGGGCGGTTTTTTCTTCACAGTCGTACTTCTGGTACGCGTGTTCGTGAAGTCGTCCATCCGTCTGAATCCGTGGTTGTACTACTGGACTGATTCGCCCCTTTTTGTCTCTCCTTCCCTTGGATGAGCTGAGATTTCCTGGATTCGCTATCTCCTACTTGACGGAGCCACTTTGGAAGTAACGATGTCTGATTCTTCATTGCTCGTCTCTGGGTTACTCGGGGCTAAGGCTACGTTCTCTTGTTGCTGTTTTAAACGATCTGCAACCGCTTTCCTTAACTCCTCCAGACTCTTGAACGTTGGAGATGGTAGCTTGGCCTTGTCCACTTTCTCATTTGTTATTGAAATACAATTTTCTTTCGTAGGGCATCCAATGTCGCAGTGCATTTACGCATAGGATGCCCTATCGACGCTCCACACCTCAAACATTGTCTCTTTCCGCGTATTGTAGGGTGTTCCACAACGAAAACGATTTCACATCAAGAAATTCATACCACTCCACGTAGCACGGGTCAACAAGTGTCGATTGAAAGGTCGTTTCCCACTGTGTCGAGGTGTCTGAATAGGGACCTCCACTATCCATGCCATCCAGTTGAAAATTAACGCCTAATATAGTATGAAGCATTCCATAAAATCATGATAAATATAGAGTCCTCGTAATATTTTTAAGTACACATGTGTAAAAACCCTGATGGACAAATACTTCACCGTTGGCGTTCAATTGTTTCCCCCAGGGATTAGTAGTAGCCGATGTCCGTTTGGTATGTAATTTTTTAGTTCATGATCGAAACGATGAAAAGGAACTTTCGCCCCTTCGAACTTTTTCGCCATTTCCCGTGTAAAAAAATGAAAAAATAAAGAGTGATTGCCGGTATTGTAACTGATGGGTTTCACCAGTGCTACCATATTCCAGAGTTCAGGTGAACCGGAATTCCGTGCCGTCGCTGCGGTAGTAATGCTTTCTTGGATGATTTTTGTGTTGAGAGAAGCCTCTTTAATGGGGCCCTCCCCCTTTAAATCAAGGATGAGATATCCCTCCACTTGGGCCAGTATTGTCTGTACTAAACGTACTTGCTCTCCAAAGGCCATTTTTCGTTTAATAAACTGAGGAAGCTGTCCTTAAATTATTATTGTTCATTCCACCAACCCTTTCACGATCTTCCATTCGTAATTTTACATAATCCTGTTCACAGACTTTCCGCAATTTCGAATTTTCTTCTCGGGAGTAATCTATCATCCCGAAAAAAAGGGTTTTTGGACTGCTTGCGGGGGTTCCATAGACTTTGTTCTAGAGATCTTGGCCGCCCATCCTGATAACAATGGTACTTGTGTGTTTGCTCCTTTTATCTTCTCTTGGCCTAGTAACTTCCACAAGATGGCTTCAAACGACTGAGTGGAGTTTTGGGCTCCTAAAGCCGCACCAATGACCTTGGCCTTCCAGGTGGCCCAAATCTGTTTATTATCCAGTTCTATGATTTCAAATAAATCAATTAGATGCTCCACTTCAGCCGGTTTGAGTTTAGGTAACCCCATAGCCGCCGGTGATAGTCTTGACAGTGGGACCTTCGCTTGAATGTATATTGCCGAGAACAATTAACAATTCCTGTGTGATGTCTAGCCACGCTTGTACTCTGGGCATAGTAGTACTGTTTACATTCCTGAGGCCTGCGGCTAGAGCGTCGGCCATATCTACCGCTGTACTGACACTTGATTGCAGGTTCTTGGAGGGAGTTATCGTTTGCTCACCTGAATCAATGTGATTGTTACCTCCATTATGTTGGATGTCATCTTTACTTACTCCTACCCCTGGTACCGGTTGTTCTACCCAATGGCTTGATTCAAAACGCTCACCCAAGGACGTGACATCTATAAATAGTGTATACCCATGCGTATAGTTCTAGAACAGGCTGTTTCAAAACGATCTGTTTTTTTTCAATATGATCAATGTCGCATTTGGCGCTTAGCGCGCTTAGGCACACAATGATCCTCCACTATTTGTCATGCCACCACCAGTGGGGGCGGTGCCAACGAGTTCAAAAACGCCATGTGCTCTCCCGCAACGCCCGCATAGGCTTTTACATAAGTTCACGCCAAAGTGTGGGCTGCAGCGGGTAATCCACGACGACTTCCTTGACCCATATGATGACGTACTTGGCCCCAAAATTTTAACCTCGACCACAGTGAACATCACAGCGTAAACCATGTACAGGGGCTTCACAAAGATAACGAAACTATTACATGTACTGTATTCCTCTTCACCCTTTACGTATGTTTTTTTCCTCAACTTACGTTTTTGCCAGTACTGTCGTGCCGGCTGTGCACGTGCCTTTGCTCTCCCAGTAATAAAAACGCGGGCGCTCATTATCAACGCAATCACTATCACTACTGTACATGTAGATCCGTAATGAAATTTAACGCCCCCAGCTACAGATCCAAAGGCTGCCCAAGCTGCCGCTGCCATACACGTGCGCTCATTATTGACGTTGTTGTCCGCATTTTACCTTACGTCTTGCAATTGTCTGCTGTGGCGTGTTACACCTAACCTTAACACATGGTACCCTAAATGGATGTCATAGGCGACTGTCAGTCATAGGCGGGGCCTACTATTAAGAACTAATACTTTACTCATCAATTTTTAGGCAAATCGTAAAAGCTATATTACCCTTACTTAATTTAGGAATAATGCTAGTGATCCGAAATTAGGTTCGAGTCATCCTGATCAAGACGATTGATTGCGCGTCCTCTCATATCGAGATACGCGGAGGTAACCTAAGCTAGCCTATGGTCAGACAATGCTTCTACGTGTGGATTAACTTGGTACAGACAACTCCCTCAAATTGAGACATCACCAAAAGTACATACCCTTCAAAAACGTTTTCTACGTGTTATACCAAATTTCTGAGATTTCAAATTTGGCAGCCAGTACGACGACATTTAAGATATCCTGAATATATGAACAATTATTTGATTGGATTAGTGGCGTCGTTGATCTCGCGATACCGTTTTTAAATGACGGGTTATACCCATTGATGCGCAACTATCGGCAGTGAGCAAGACAACAGTGCTGGATGTACAACAATATATCATGGTTGAGCACGTCGACGAAGAAAGGGTGCTAAATTTGAATATTACTCGGGAAGATGCGGATCCTACTTAAGTGTATAAGTCATTGTCGCGCATTCGTGAAAGGAAATTGGCGCGGTTTATTCCGTGGGGGCCGGCATCGATCTAAGTGGCGCTGTCTCGCAAGTCGCCATAGATAAAGACGGCGCACAAGGTAAATGGACCCATGCTGATGAATCACACGAGCCTTGGAGCATTTTTCCATTTGACGACATGGTGCTTTTATCGAACACTACCGAAAAGAACCCATGCTTGCAGAAAACTTGGACGAGTTCGATAGCGCACGCGAATTGGTGTAGAACTGGGTAGACGTGTACAAGGCCAGTGAACGCGCAGATTACGCAACGTGGGACAGCCACCCCCGCCATCATCTTCCAGCACAATTACGATGTCCGTATGTAAAAGCTACTTCAGTACAATATTACTTTCGTCTGATAAGACGACTGCCAGGTCTACCAGGTCAACTAATCTCGCTTTACCAATCTTACCCATGCTACCCCCGAGCTAGCTATGTTAATGTACGCTCTCGGCAAATCACTCAAACTTGACTAAAACGATTTCGCTGACCACCTCGTATTTGAACTGTATGCGCCGATACTTCCGCTAAGAAACCACTGCTGCACAAAATGCCTCGCACAATACCTGCGATATACGCATGCACAGTCCAATTGTCCTAGATCAGGCGGCGCCGACACAAACTTGTTCGTTAGTGGCTCGAGCACATGAATCATGTACTCGTCTTCATTATTCGTACTACGCTCTAGCCTTACCAAACATTGCATTCCAGTATTCCAGTATGTAGACACAATGAACTTCAATATGACCAGCAACCAAGTCTCACGAAGTCCAGAATTTTCACGATGACACAAAAGTTCAACGACACGCACATCGTCACCAAATCCAGCATATCCAGGCCTGGCAATTATAAGCAAGCAATGATATACTTTCTACATAGAGGCTTTTTCGGGCGCACCGACTGAAGGTCTGAGATGTTCCGCACGCGGCCTTGAAAATAATGTACCATCTCTGAGGAAAGAAAGGAAAAGGCGATCAGGCTGATCTGACCTCATTAAAAACAAATTTATTTGGCGTAAGACGTCTTAATCAGCCTGGCAAATTGTACAAGTGGTTGCATTGGCTTTACATTCACTAATGCCTGTAAGGCACCTCGCTCTAACCACGGCTGTTCGATCCAAGACATGGAGGATCGTCACGGACCCACCCGTGCTTCCTCGGCGTCCAGTCTCAAGCATGATTCTTTGTTAGCCTGTTTGCTAGGCTATCAAAGTGGAGGACCAGTATTTGAACCGAATCTGCAGTAACCTCGTAGTCCGTACCGTCAAGCGCCCCCGCCCACCGCTTTTCTTTAGCGTCGAATTGAAGCGCAGCTTAAGGATGACTGCAACGCGGAAGCCGGTAATCACCAAAAAGCGGAAGATTGATGGTAGTGCACATCACTTGACGCAACATTTACTACCAGTACAGTAGTCGGAGAGTTACAAAATCAAACCATTACTTTAAAGGTGACATCGCTTCTGAAAGGACCGTTATATAGGCTGTTACAGTACCTTTATCTGTTTTACTCCCTTTGAAATTGAATTAGAATCAGGTACTTTTTTGCGTATAGTAGTAGTAAAATATAGTCTAATTAGTCTTAACCATTAGCTACTATGAGCATGTGCAGTCTAGAATGTAATCTAGCCTCAGGTTACTTCGATGTGTTTTCGTCTCGTAACATACATCGTTATTCTTGGAATAGATTACTGAAGTCTGGGTCCGGTGCACTGTGAACTGATTTTCAGTCGGATACCCTCTTCTCTTGTTGTATAAACCTTGGATTCATATTCCGCCACTGCCTCTTTTTGAGCTCGACATTGACGCCATACATATTCCAGATGATAATACTATTTTCACTATTCCTTGAAATATGGTTTGGTTACGAAGCTGCCATAACCACGCCATTCCGATTCCGCATATTCTTTTCCATAACCGGTGAAAGACCTCCGTATATGTTTCATCATACCATCCATACTGCCTCATCATCGCCTTCTTTATACTCAAACCTATCGGTGGAGCACACCTAGTCACAACCGCAGTTTGGAAGGTGCCCAATAGCGATCCGCTATCATCTTTCCTCTCCATTGCTGTATCAGACGTCTCCAGAAAGCTTGAGCCCTCGTACATTCCCACAAAATATGACATGCATCGGTCCTCAAACTTGCATCTAGCGCGCATCTCCTCTCTATGACTTTGGGCATAAAAGGTATTCAATTGCATTTTGATTACCCGGTACTGCACCCACACCTGATAGTTAGTCATCATATTATCATGATCCCATACCTGATTGGGTTCAACATCTTGTAACTCGGTACACCAGCTACTCGAATCACAACGGTTCTTCCACTTCTCTAGTAGAGTTGTCAGATGTGGCGCAGTTTCATGGAAGTACAACTTCCTAAATGAGCGACGACAACTGTGCCAAATCTTCCATAATGGAGTTTTGTCCTCCGTTGACCAACCGATGAGATGAGAATCCGGGTGAGGATGTAAAACAACTAACTCCCCAACATCCAAGAGTTCTCATCAGTTGCCACGTTCACACATGATACTATCTCCCATATGATTCCATCCGCTTGTTGTTTCAATCGAACGTATTCACCCTCTCTTGGCCCTCGTCCTTGAACTTGACCTGGTGCTACTAAGTCCCATGTAAACATCTCCTGACATGCTGGTCCTCTGCATAAACGAATTCGTGGTCTTTCTCCAATATAATGACCAATTTCCACTCTTGGAGACGCAACTATTATTGAGCATAACCAGCGACTAATTTTTGCACAGGTGTGTGAGTTCTCGTCAAACCCCTGCACCTGCCACATAAAAGTATTTTTCATTAGTCGTAGTATGCGTAATTCACTGATAGTTACAGTCGGAATACGATCGTATTTCTTCGGAAGTAACGTCGATGCCTTCTCCTTCCGAATCCATGGATTTGAAGCCCAACCGTATGTCCCCCAAAAAGGTAGGGAGTAGGTTGTGATATGGATGGGCATCAACGTCAACCATTACCGTAAACTCATCGTTCTGTTTTAGTCCCAGCCCTTTCATCCCCAAACGTACCTCCTTTCTAGCTATTGCCTGAGGTAATACCTCCCGATTATAGCCTTCTAACTTCTCCAAATCCCTATTACTTTTTTGACGTATCAATTTGAGGGAGTTGTTTGTACACACTTCGAACCCCACGTAACGCATAAAAATGGTTAGTGCTTTACACATAAGTTTGGTAACTTTTGGGTAGCCCACTCTATGAGTGCTCGTCATAGGCGACCACAGCAATTTTGACAGGATTTTGTAGTACCGTGGAAACATTGGTGCCGCCTTTGCCATGCATTTACGGTACATTGGTCATTTTGAAAAATGTTATGGTTGTTTTGATAATTTTTTGGTAACGTAATTCATCAGATTATGGGGCCAAAATGGGTATTTAAGCTTTCTGGCCATCATTTTGGCATTTTTAAGCCAATCGGATTGAGACAGGTACGGAAATAAAGCTGTTTTAATGATGCGTCAGCTGGTCTGTTTATAAGCCTAAGCCGGTAATCCTCCATTGGTGCACAAATGGCAAAGTTTGAGTTTTCTATGCAGCAGATTTTGGCAGGAGCTCTATTGAGGAGAACGACCACTATTGTGGTTTATTTTAGTCAGACGGAACGAAAAAACATACGGGAGCATCGAGATAAATAATATTTTAGTTATTATGAAAGAAATATCAGTGGACTGTTTTTTCGCGCAAGCGTCGTATGATTTGCCCACCGGGTGCCATAAACTGATGCTGTGAAAAGCCAGCCAGTGGTTGGAGTGTATATCTTGTTTCTGATTGGTTATCGAGAATTTTTCCGCCATAAACGGATGACCCGCCATAATCCGATGAATTACGTTACTGGTTGTTTTGAATTACGCAATTGGAAAAAACGCCCGGTAAAAGATGTAGTTTCCTCCCCCGATTAAGGGTCTCGTGGGGCTTAATTTTAGATGTTGTGTGGTCAATACCGGTTTATCGGTATTGATTACCGGTTCGTCTTCGTGTTGTCTTCCCTTAGCCGCGGAATCCGACTTTGGTTTCCGGCACGATGTCGTCACTCTTAGGTGGGGTATTCGTGATCGAAACGTCCGAGGACATCTCAATTCTCTGTCCTTATCCCCCTCCCCCCGGATGATTCCCCAGGTATAGGCCCTGGGTCATCCTCCTTGAAAGGAACAACTGATTTAGGTATACTTATTGCGTTTTCTGCGCTCAACCTATATGTGGTTGAAGTTGCCCCCCCCCGACCTCCCGACGGTCGACGGGGATCTTGACTAACCAGCTACACAGCGACAGCGGAAAAAGAAATCCTGTCTATAGATTGGGATAACAACCCGGGCCAAATGCCTGGGGATATCCAACTCGACGGGGAACCACCGCCACGAAAAGGGGTTTTTCAGGAGCTGACGTTTCCAAACCTTTCCAACAGATAGGGGCAAGCAGAGGCTATAATTTTAGCATCTCAAGAGTCGCCGTCTCAGGAACATACAACTGAAATGGATATCGACATGGAATATGGCAAAGATGTGGATACATTGAGTCGACCCACACCTGGGGATGCGGATATCCAAGGAGTCACGGACGCAGAAAGCATCGAGCGGTCACTCCACCAAATGTTACACAACACATCACTTAAAAAAACAGGATAAAGCATTTAAGGAGCGAATATGTGAACTGTTCAAATGTATTTTTGATGAAATAAGAAACCCTAGACTTTTGGCGAAGTATATGTCGGATGGGGCAAAACGTCTGCCGCAGCTCAATCCACAAGAATGAAAGGGATTGGTGTAGCTTTACGGACTGATCGTGATCCGCCAACAGAAACACTGGTCGAAGTGGAGATCGCTGGTAGAAAAGCTGACGTGCACGGCTCTCAAAACGCCGCAGTCATTTTCTTCAATACCCGAGAAGGCAGTTGAGCAACAACGGGTGAAACAGGCGTATGATAAAGGAGTTACGTTGACTAGATCGGTAGATAAAATTACAGGAGTGGAACCGAAGTCGGAGACTGTTACTCATCCCAATAAATCTTTCCTGTTCAATACGAGTGTTTACTCGGCGGAATCTACCACATTTATGTGAGCAACAGTTCCCGAGGAACGCGAGCAACGATTTCAGGAAGCCTTCAGAGGAGGAACGGGCAATCATTCAGGGGCTAGCAGAAGGCCTAATACCAGCAAGGGACCTACCACAATTTTTGAAGCAATTAATGACGGTGGAGGACCAATTACGGCTAATGCAGACAATCCGCGCACGTGTGGAGGGGTGTCTAGTCATGGATTTAGCCGGGGGAAATCCTATAAAGGAGTCGTATCTTAGTACTCGGAATATCCAAGAGAGCATTGCGATGGCAGCCTCGATTCGAAAGAAGGGTTCGCCGAAATTATGGGAAATGATCTCGCAGATCATCTCAATTAGCTATGATGAATCGTTCCACGCCATTTACTTTCACTTCCCGACACAGGAGATCGCGGCAAAATATCAGGGAGTGGCGGTACCCTTTAATAAGCGCAACCACAAACAGAAGAGTGCACATGCCTTAGAAGTGAACGATAGCCAGATTAGCTTCCCAACAGGAAAGGAGCAGGGGGCTAACGAAGTCATGGAGATGTATACAACCAAAGAATACAAAGTCAAATTGAAACATGTCATGCGGTCGATGGACATGACGAAATTTGTGGTGTTCCTGAAAACATATATTCATACGCCATTTTACTTAGTTAATTTGAAAAAGAGCGGTCCTTTTTCGGACACGTTAACGAAGTGGCAGGTAATCATCGAAGCGGACTATTGTCCGGAAGCACTCATCAACGTAGTGAGAATTGGGTGGGGTGGGCATATCCTTCTTCTTGAGCATCTCAACATGAAGGGTCGGGGACAGTGGGATAGGTGCGGTGAGGTCGGTCACCAGCTTCGCCAATTGCACAACGAGTTTAGGGTGCTAGTCCAATCCCGGTTCCTGGCTATTGCGGCTCAGGAGATGAGACCCGGCTGTTAAAAAGCCCCGCACCCATTTTTCGTAACCTGGACCAGTTATGGACAGAGATCGCGGAGAACTGCCAACGGGAGATGAAATTCCGGACAGGGGACCTACTTGAGGATGAATCAAGACACGGGATTCAACACTAGATGAATCAGAAAAACCACTCAGAGAGCGTAGGCAGAACGGCGAAGAAGCAAGAGAACCAGGTGACAAACCATGGGACTCCGACCGCTAGGGTGGAACAGCCGGTATTTAATACCACAGTAAGACAGGAGTCCACTGGAACCTGGTTGACAGGCAAAGGAACGGAAGCAGTCACAGCAACGGAACAATCGCGAAGCACATTCTTCTGGACCATCCCGGGAAGGCCGGAAACTGAAGAGTGAGCAGCCAGCCGATACACGATCACGAGAGATAGGGAACAACCGGGATAAGACTGGAAGGTCATCAAGAACGGGGGGCTGGACCTTGCCAGAGCCGAAGGGACAGCGCAACGAAAAGGACTATTGGAAATCGAACAAAAAGAAGGGAATATTCAATGGAATAAGCCGGGGGACTCGACTAGTAGGTCCCAGCGCTACCAAAGGAGCTTGGAAGGAGTATTACAGCAAATTGGGGTGCATACCATCTCGACGCCAGCGACCGGAAATTGCCAGGCGTACGCGGTCGTTCAAGCCTTGTTTACCTCCTCCTTAGCTCTGTCAGGAGAGATTTTGGAAAAGACAACTTCACAAATAAAACAAGGCTGTGTAGCGAGATCTCTTATGGACTTCGAGCTCAAGTTTCCGCCTGGGGTTCGCAAACAAACTATACAGGCACTAGGCAGAGGTCAAGTAAACATGTCGGACCTGGAATCTGCAAAAGCGTTTAGGAAATATTTATAACAATACGCGGAAAGCGGCTCGAAATTAATGGAGTTTGTATCGGCTACCGCGTGGGGCAGTAACGACACGCTAGGCAGTTACAGCACATTTCTTCAACGAGATATTTTTGTCTTCAGTCAATTCACGAAGTCCACAGAGGTGGGGTTAATTCATTTCAAACCAGAAGTCAGGACCGCGCAGGCACAAAGATACCTGTCTAATGGGGAATATTCATTAGCGTTACAAGAGGGTATGGGGGGATCCAGAACTTGAAGTTAGCAGCAGGGACCAATTCTTTGCAGCTACCTATAGTTCTTCTCTTTAAGGAGGCGCATTACTCGGCATGTCTACCCGGGTATTACCACTACATCACGGCATTGGGAGTATCGACATTGAAATGACATCGGATGAACAAGTCAACCCGGACAGCACCTTTTACCACAGCATGCGTCGAAGCCGGGAAATCACGCTATACCAGACGAGGTACGAGTGGGAGAGTTAGCGGTTTCCCGGATCCAATCCTCGGTTACCGATCCAACAACAATCACAAAGGCAGAATTGGTGGGGGTTTAGATCGAAGAGGCGTATCACCATGAAGAACCTTGGAACCCGGACAACTGGAAGGGCTACTATGGTCAACTGTTGCGGGAGCTGGAAGGACCTACTATTCAACACGCGCTCAAATTGGAAATTCACGACTAAGGATGGCCGAATGACCGAGGTTCTATTTTTTCTTACAGAAACGGTGGCCAAATTATCCCTAATGGAAAAAAGGTATTTATGACCTTGAACCCAGATCACGTGGAAGAGTGTGAACAAGCTATGAAGAAATACCAAGTTTCGGGTCCTTTCATTCAGCAATGGTGCCAGAGGGTGAGAGACAGGGAAACGACGGAGGCTAATTTGGATGGAAAAGGAGAAGTGTATTACGCAGTAGTGGATAGCAGCGACAGTGAGGACTCGGATTTCAAACCGGCACCAACAAATATGGGGGGAGTGGACAAGGGTAGACGGACACCAGTCCAGACCCGTCCACATCTTCCAGGTGAAATACCGAACGGACAGACAATGTTTGACCGGTGACATGTAACAACCTCAGAGACAGGACTGAGTCCTGGAGTGGCAGGGCGGGGTTGCGCACAGACCGTCTTGCCGAGTGGGGCGGATCAGCTGCAAACCATTGATACCCAACCGCTGCCACAACAAACGAGTACAAAATCTAATCTGGGACTACAAAGCTGGATGAACGAATGGAATTTCTTAAAAGGCACTTGGAGAACCAAACTAAAGTTAGATTTACCAGTGCTACAGCGGGTCAAGCTGTCTGGCTAAATGCGATTCGAGCTGACTCTAACCGATTACTCCATCTCTTTCGGGCTATGAATTGCGCCCCATTTCTCCTGGATGCTACATTACAGCCTGTTAAACAAGAAGACGACAGCCTGGTGCACACAGCTGTGGTATGAAATGATCGATATCGGCAAGAAAAAGGACGTCAAAGGACTCTCTAGTCACTGGTTCCGAACTTGGGAATCCCGGGTCCGAGCCGACATAACACCGGACCAGAAAGAGGCTGTCATGAATAGTTCCGAGGAATGGGAAGATCTCAAAGAGGCCAAGTATGGCTACAACAAATGGATAAAACATCGAGCGCCTCGATATAAAAAGGCATTGGCGAACAGTCTTTTGGTAGCACACGTGTTCGCTGAACCAGTAGCAGTACTAGCCGGAGAAAAGTACTCTCCAATGGATTCGATCCTGACATTACTGCGCAGGCATTTCCAGGCTATGAGAAAGAACATGAGATACGCCAGCTATGGGCATTCTTTAGAACAAGGCCTGAATAGAGCATGGGCTAGGCTAGCGGCGTTCATGGAGTCTTTTTCAGCCGATCCGGAGGTATGCCAGGAATCCCATGACGAAATGGGCAAGCACCAACACGAAGGGCCTCAGTACTTTTTGGTCCGATCTTAATGACACGCCAATGGAACGAGGACCGCCAAACAGATACGGAAATATGGATAATTACACGGGACCGTGGCAGATCCGTACGCGAGAATTTAAACCAGAAATCAAACGGGCGGAACAGAGAAATGATGAGGATTTTCACATCACACAAAATGTGATGGGATTTAAGTTACACACACGAGACAACTAAATGAGGAGCTGGAGAACGTCCTCACCCATACCGCAGGTTATCTTCCTACAAAAAACGCTCTTAGTCACAGCACAGGAAACAGAAGAAGCTGACAGGACATGGCGGTTAATATGGGGGCTGCCATTGTCGCATGTGACTGAACCAGGAGACAGCACCAAGTTTACATACTGGGGAAACGCGCCTAGCATAAAAGAAGGTGTGGGGGTATTAATTAACCCAACAATCGCTAAGAAAGCCTCCCCTTGGTTACCGGAACTGTCGAGTTCTCGGCTAATCATGGTGAAATTCCAGAATTGGCTGTTTGCTAATGTGTGCGCTCACTCCGGAGAGCTCATGAAATGGGAGGAGCTATTCAACGGAATACAAAGGGTCTTAAGCCGTGGAAACATATGATCATTATGGGGGAGATTTCAGCTGTGTAGACTCACCACCTACGGACCGTATGGGAGGCCATAGAGAGGAAAAACCGGAGAGTCTGGCGTTGATCAATCTTCAAGTGAAGGAAAGTTTCTCGATGCAAAATTGGGAGCATTTTCGGCACTTGATGACATTCAATCAGATCCCATCCAACATTTTACATTCTGGTGCGGTCACGAAGCGAGCCGACTGGACAGATTTTATGTCTCTGAGGATGGGTGGAAGAGGTGGCGGTAAATCTATCAAAAATATTCTCGGATCATGAAGAAGTAATGCTCATGCTAAGGCAGAAGACTACTAGCAAGAGAGCATCAATAGCACCCAGACAACTATACCCGTTTGCCGGGACGCAGCAGCAGGATCTGAGAATGGAAATCGCAAACATGTATGGAATGTGTCACCGGAGCCCCTAGTGACGCAAGACCAGAACGAGAGGCAGCTCCCCTGGGACGATCGCGTGGACCTGATACGGCGGATACTGATGCAAGTTCGCAAAAATAGAGTTAACAGACGGAGGCGAAAGGTCAGACAGTTAAGACATAAACTAGTCGCGGAGTGTACGACACGGGAGCAGTGGATATCAGTTGAGGCGGAAGAGGCCGTGCGAGCAAAAACGTTCAGTAAACGACGAAGCCTATGAAGGTCAGCAGAGGAAACCAGGTGAATGTTCCGTAGAGCTGAAATTTGGGAGAGAGTTCAACGGGTGACACACAGTCAATTGCCAACATCTGGGGGGGCGAGCGGGGACTGCTCCATAGCGGATAAATTTGCCAAAGTTTGGAGCAATATATTTAGCAAGCGCCATGGTCGAGTCCCGATCCAAGACATGCAGAGACACGTGGATGAGCTGGTACACATCCCAACAAAGCGAACAGTGGCAGTGGAAAATAATCAGTCACTGCTCGCCGACATTGATGAAGATGAGGTCACCTAGGCGATTAAAAAGTTAAAACGGCGGAAAGCACCAGTACTTGATGGATTAGCTAATGATTTTTACAAAGATTGCTGATATTATTGCTGCGCCGCTCTGTCGGTAATTTGACCGAATCCCAAAAGGGGGAAAACCGGCTGCCTCCTTTCTCAAGGGCCTAGTAATACCACTTCGTAAAAAAGGAGAGTCGACAAACGCGATGGACTACAGGCCAATAGCGCTTCTGTCTACAAGCTATAAGCTATTCGCGACAATACTGGTCTCTGACGACTCCAAGGTTTTCTCGGACAGCTCATCGGAGAGTCGCAACAAAGATTCGTAAAAGGATACAGGATGGACAGAGCGACGACACTGATGCGGGCAATCATGCAATCAGGATATCAAAACATGGAGGAAGGAATACCTGACGGTGCGTGTGTACTATTCCTTGATTTTGCCAAGGCGTACGATGCGGTAGACCGGCACTA
>MIQA02021910.1:16431-92240 GCA_001887855.2 Sclerospora graminicola | reverse complement strand
GTTTCTACTGAGGTATAGGAACTCTACGTGAATGTCTTTACAGACATTATGCTTAGTGTCCCTGATAAAACTAAAATATAATTCTTTTTGCCTCCTTACAAGCAAGTTCTTCCTCTACCTTCCCTACTTCTACGCGCATCGTGCTATCACTTCAACAGGTTATGAGCCCAAGCTCCACCTCATCTGATTTTCCTCGCCTGACCGGCTCCGACAACTTTGACGTCTGGAAGACCCGGATTCAAGCATACCTCGACGGAAAGAACTTGATCCGATTTATCGAAGACCCCAACTACGAGCTCAACCCAGTCGTTGACGACGATGACGAAGACATGGTTTCAGACACCGACGATGATCCAGATTCGGATTCCAACTACGATGGCGAAAATGACTTGCAGGACGAAAATGTGGAACCGGATCAAGAACTGGACGACGATGAAGAAGATTTTGTTGCATCGACCGACGTCCGCCGACTCACCATCGAGGATTCGGCAGTTCAAGATGGAAACGACGGTGTCTCAAAGCCTGCAACTCCTGTGCTCCCAGCTCCTGCTCAAGTTGAATCTTTTGGAGCACTGAATGCCAGGAAGCTTGCCAAGGCAAGAGCAAAGGCAGCAAAGGCCAAGGCGCGAGCGAAGGCAAAGGCTAAAGCCAAAGCGAGAAACAAGATTCTCCTTGCTGCCGCTTAGACGCGTCGCTTGAATGCCCAAGTCAAGTCATTCTTGATGAAGACGCTTGACGATAAGCATATTAGAATTGTCAAGGATTTCGACAAGGCTTATGATATTTTTCAAGCCATATGCGATCGATACAAGGGCACCAAGGCTTACGGTGATCCCTACGGCATTATGAACTACCTGTACAATGCTCGTTACCAGGAAGGTGATGACATGACAGAGTTCATTCTCAAGTACGAAGACGCCATGAGCGGTCTTAATACCGTACTGAACAACAGTTTTGACGATAATGTCTTCTCTGTGTTCCTCTTCAACGCGATGCCTACATCGTGGGAGAGTGAGATGCGCATTTGGCGCGGAAACCGTGAAATATTGCCTCTTCGAGAGCTTAAGAGTAACTTGGAGTCCCATGTGACCAAGAAATTCGCGCAAGAGAGATTCGCGCTATCCCGGGGTACACCCGAAAGTATTGAAACCCAGAATGAACGTGCTCTGGTATCAAATGCTCCTGTTGCAAGTGCTCAAGCCCTTGTGGGTATGAACACTGACAGTCAACGCATATGCTCGTACTGTGATCGCTCAAACCACACGATGGCTACGTGCCGAGTGTTGGTGAAGCACATGTCGATTGGTCAGGTAAAACCAAACACGGTTATCCCTACCAACTTTAAGTTGCCGAGCAATAACATGAGCATCCGACGCAACTCGACCAATGTTAACAGCAATCGTCAGCACCCATACTCGCGTGGCACCAACCGCAACGGTAACGGGGGCAGACGTAATTTTGGTCAGCGTGAATACGGTCAAGGCAACCGCAATTCCAGTCGTGGAAACAGCCAAGGCAATTCCGGCTACAACCCACAGCGCACCTTCAATGGTAGCAGTGATACTTACAGCAATGGTAATGGTGGCTACAATGGTGGGAACAGCAATTTCAACCAAGGCAACAACAGATACCATCAGTCCCGTCACATCAACAGCGCGATGATTGCAATTACCGCCGCTACTGTGTCGACGTTCGGTTTGACAGCCAAAATGACTTCCACGGATGTTGATCCGGTCTGGACTATCGACTCTGGTTGTACGCGCCACGTGACGTATAACCAAGCGTGGTTCACGACGACAACGCCTTACACAGGCTGGATTACTGTGGGTGGGAAGAACCAAATCCCGATCCTTGCGATGCGATTGGTGATATCTCCCTCAAGGTCATTGATTCCAAGGGACGACCTCAGACGCTCATGCTGCGCAACGTCCTCTACGCGCCCGAAATCAAGTTCAATTTGTTTTCGGTGCCTGCGGCTGTGAAGGAAGACTTTCGCTTTTCTTTTAATCGCATGCAATGCGCGATTAATACGAGCCAACATTTTAGCGTGAAGGCCAAAATTGCCACGCATGCCGACTTGTACCAATTCATGGCAAGTCCGAAGTCGACATCCACCAGTAACCCGACGGCTCTGATCACCCTTCATGGTAAGTCAGCCATTTTACGTTTACATAAACGAATGGGTCATCCTAACTTTCGTATATTACAGGCTTTGCCTAAGAATGAAGCGATCGTCGATCATGAACTCGATGGGAGTAGGATCGCAACTAGATATTACATGTTCTTCATGTTCACTAGCAAAGTCACACCGTCAACCATTTCATCTGAATAAAATTGTTGAACGTGCAAAATTTCCTCTTGAAAAAGTTCATAGTGATATATGTGGTCCTATGCCGACACCAAGTCTAACCGGTTGTCGCTATTTTCTAATCTTTATTGATGACTGTACGCGTTTCGCAGTCACATATATTATCAAAGTTCGTTCCGAATTATATGAATGCTACGAAGACTTTCGCCGCAAGGCGCTTAATGTTTTTCGCTCTGATGTTCACACTATCCAATATACGTCCATTAATTATGACCCCGAAATTAAAACTCTTCAAGCTGACAATGCGAAAGAGTATGAAAAACTTGGTCGAACGTTGTGGGAGAAATACGGAACCAAAACGCAATTTACAATGGCATACACGCCCGAACAGAATGGCGTAGCTGAACGAAGAATGCGTACCTATATGGAACGCGTTCGAGCTACCCTATTTGATGGAAAATTACCTCGTGAATTATGGGCTGAATGCGTTCGCCACATTACCGACCTGGTGAACATGACCCCCAGCTCTGTTACGAATAACAAAACGCCTTATGAGCTTTGGTATGACAAGAAACCTTCCGTCATGAACCTCCGTGTTTTTGGATGCAAAGCTTTTGTCCACGTCCCAGAAACACATCGGGACAAGCTAGATCCACATGCTACTATATGCATGTATCTCGGTCTACCCGACCATAAGCGTGGTTTTCGACTACTTGATGTTTCCACTGGCAAGATTATCTACAGCCGTGATGTTACTTGACGAAACCGTATTCCCCTCCTTGACATTTTTGCCAACGGAATCAGGATTAGGTAGATCAAATCGATCAGCAGAGCTAGAACAGCCTAATAGGGATGAAACTTCCCCAAATACGGATCGTATTATATTGCCTACGACACCGTATAATGTAACTCATCAACCTACAGAGAATGTTGCATCTAAGCCGGCGAATACATCACTATACTTGCCATCCTTGGCTGATGCTTTGCACCGAAACGAGCAAACATATAGTTTTATTACACAACCATCCCAACGAGGCACCAAGCGCAAGTTTGATGACATAGATCAACTAAATGACGTTCCCCTTGAAAAATCCGTTCCTCTTTTAAATAGTTTTGAGGATATTGCAGACGAACATCGTCGGGTCAATCTCATTTACACTCTACTAGCTATTCGCTATATTGCCGAGCCGCGTACATTCCGCGAAGCTATGACATCTTCTCATGCTGAAGACTGGTTCAATGCTGCTCAATCCGAGATCAAGTCTCATGATGATAACGGCACATGGACACTTGTACCCCGACCATCAGGAAGGAAAGTACTTCGAAACCGATGGGTCTGGGTTGTCAAATACAACGGCAACGGCGAGGTAGACCGATTTAAAGCTCGATTAGTAATAAAAGGTTTTCTCCAACAGTTTGGTATTGACTACACAGAAATTTTTGCCCCTGTGCTACGAATGGAAGTCCTTCGTCTTCTTCTAACTATAGCAGCGATACTTAACTATGAAATTCACCAAATGGATGTGAAGACTGCTTTTCTCAATGGTTTTCTTGATGAAGAAATTTATATGGAGCAACCTGAAGGATTTACAATCCCAGGAAAAGAGCATTTGGTTTGCAAGCTCAAGAAGAGCTTGTATGGACTCAAACAGGCACCCCGTGTGTGGTATCAAACCCTCGCGAAATTCCTGGAGAGCATCAAATTCCGACGTCTCATCAAAGATCGATGTGTCTTTGTCGGATCGCTCCATAATCAGACATGCTATATTGCAGTCTATGTTGACGATCTACTGATTATCGCTCCAACACCTGCCCTCGTCAATGAAATCAAATCTGCCTTGAAGAAGCGTTTCAATATGACAGATTTAGGGGAGGTGAAGTACTTGCTCGGTTGGTCCATAGAGCGGAACCGCAAAGACCGAACAATCTTCATCCACCAAGAGAAATATGCTACTAAGGTCCTGGATCGCTTTAAAAACATTGTGACGTATCCCGTCACTACACCAGTTGACCGCAGCATAAAACTGTCTAGTGCTATGAGCCCTCAAACAGAAGCTGAAAGAAATATGATGAAAGACATTCCATATCGCGAGGCAGTCGGCAGCCTCATGTATCTTATGATAGGCACTCGCCCTGACCTTGCATACTACATGAGAGAAGTAAGTCAATACCTCTCCAACCCTGGAGAAGAACACTGGAAAGCAGTATCGAGGTTTCATATACCTGCATGGCACAACAAGCCACGGACTAACTCTGGGTGGAACAATCCAGCAGACTACCCGTCAACTCACGGACAGTCTTACCGCTTTTTCAGACTCTGACTATGCGAGCTGCTCAGATACTCGACGATCTATTGGTGGTTTTGTGACAATGATCGGTAAGAGTCCGTTTTCGTGGCTTTCTCGAAAACATCATACTGTGGTTCTATCCATAACGGAAGCTGAGTATATTGCACTCTGTCATTGCATGCAGGAAGTAATATTTCTGAAGACCCTGCTAAGTGAACTTGGATTTCAATCCACAAAGCCAACAATAATTCACGAAGACAACCAAAGTTGCATTAAACTTGCAAATAATCCTGAATTGCACGGTAGATCTAAGCATATCGATATACGCTATCACTTTGTACAAGAAAAAGTAGAACAACAACAATTCACTATAACGTATTGCAATACAAAGGACATGATAGCCGATATTTTTACCAAGGCACTTCCAAAGCCTCAATTCCTTTATTTACGAAATAAACTTGGTGTGACAACTCGTGACAGAATGTCTAAGCAATCATACAAACCAGACAACCAATTCTCTTAAGGTTTTCCTACGCAAGCTATGCGAGGTTTTCCCTGGTTTACTAACCTAATCTGGAATACTTAAACAAAATCAAAAGCTTGAACAACATAAGGTTTTCCTACGCAAACTATGTGAGGTTTTCCCTGGTTTACTAACCAAATTGACATACTTAAATAAAATAAAAAGCTGAACAGCTTAAGGTTTTCCTACGCAAAGTATGTAAGGTTTTCCCTGGTTATCTGATATATCTAAACAAATATTTAGGGTTATTATTGATACTAATTATATTAAATTTTAAGCCTTATTATGGCTTCTATGACGACCCGTAGATTCTAGTACTATTCAACTAATTCTAGCCATGGTGGTCCGAGCTATCAGCAGTAAACTGCCGCGTAACCAAGATCCGGGGTTATGACTAAGAACTGATTGAACAGTCTAATGCTGCTTTCATATTTGGATATCTTCTTCACTGTATATTAACGTATAACCCACACGAGCAACTGTCAATTTTAAATTACAAAAATGTACTCATCCAATCCAGTGGGGCTGTTGGAGTTAACGGCTTGTCTTAGTACATTTACCCTTTATAAGAATTACCTCTTTTAACTAATAAAGAAGTATTACCCTTGGTACTCTTTAAAGAATTAACACACAAGAGAATAAGTGGCATTGAATCCGCTACACTTGCACTTATATGTGCATATATATATTAAGTGTTAATGTTTCTACTGAGGTATAGGAACTCTACGTGAATGTCTCTACAGACATTATGCTTAGTGTCCCTGATAAAAGGTAAAATATAATTATTTTTGCGTTCTTGCAAGCAAGTTCGTTCTCTACCTTCCCTACTTCTACGCGCAACGTGCTATCACTTCAACAGTATTCATAAGTGCTGTATAAATGATCTGAACACCGACGACACATTGTTGGATCGTTTTGTAGTTAAGGGACCATTTATGAGTGACGAGCGGCAGGATGAACTGCGTTCGCACATCGAACAGAACCTTCGTAGACTTAATATGTATGAAGAAAAACACGAGATCCATTGTCATAAGCATAATATAACTCGAATGGCGACGAGAATGGGAGCTTGGCCGAAACGTTGGGTCCTCTCCAAATGGTAGATAAGAGCGAGATCAAGGCTGAAATCGAAGCTTGGCCTCGGTGAATTTCGGCTAGTCATTTGATACGTTGTTCGTTCCATTTTTAAGTTCATGGAGAACGACACATTGTCTGACTTGGTCCGATCTTGTCATGGGCCGATTTATTATTGGCTCTTGGCATCGGGATGACAATGGTATATTAAATGAATACTTTGTGCGCCACTACTTTTGAAAACAAAAAAGCTGATAGCCTATGTGATTGCAGGTGATGAACTATCTTCACTTGTGCTCCATAATGCACCGCGATGTAAAGTCGAGTAGTGTGCGTATAGACTCGCATCGCATCAGACTTTGGGCTGAGTTGCGAACTTAAAATTGGTAGTTCATCTGACTTGACCGCCAAATCAGGGACATACCGGTGGATGGTACCGGAGGTTATTCGACATGGGCCGTATTCTAGCAAGGCCGATGTCTATAGCTTTGGTATTGTGCTGTGGGCCGTTCCATGGCCTACACCCATTCAAACGATCATCTTCTTGCTAGCGTATCCATCACATCTAATTAGTTTATATTATTCGGAGCAGGATTACATGTACCGTATTTTTAAAATGCATGTACCTCGTTTTGTGAATTGTTAGTAATTGCCTGTAGTATCAGCGAACTGCGATTCTATTGTCTTTGACGGGTGGTCGAACTTTTCCGATGGCCGCACGTTTCCGTTCTTTTCGGTTGTTCACTTCATTTGCTTCAATTTTCGGCTGGTGAACATCACAAGGTAGTATACACCATCGTGGTCTTGTGCCACTTTCTAGTATAGATAATGACAACCGGTACTTTGATCAAAATGTTTCAGAACCGGTGTGGTTGCCATTTTTGCCTTTAGCATCCAAAGGCCAGTCATTTGGTCATCTGACCTGACCGGACTCGGATCAGTGGGCTGGTCGTTCGATTGGGTCAGCAATTCCGCCTTCTCATTGGTCAAAAAAGCTAACCCAACCTGCTGGTCCAGCTCCCACACTTATGCTAGTCCACCCCAAAGTATTCAGCGGCTGTAATTCAGGCTGCCTAAGAAGGGCTGCATAGCCCTCAGCGATCATGGAAAGGGCAATTTCTCACAGACTCCAATGGTTCGGATTGGCCTTTAGTCCAGCAATCGAAAGTTGGTGACCCAAATAGGTCACCTTAGTCTTACCCCATAAATTTTACATCACACGGATCGATAGATTCCACTTTTCACATGTAACCAACAATTGCTTTACTTTTTCACACAACAAATTCCACGAAGTAGCCGTCACGACAACATCTTCAATGTAAGTCCGCCGCCCCAAAACCGAGGGTTTTCGGTCGGGGTCCGGGTTACTTTCGGTAAACACGTGTCCGATCAGGGCAGGGTCTTGAAATGCCATATAAAGATTTTTTTAATTAGACGCTGGTATATCTGCGGGGTATTGTTATAGCCAAACGGCATCCGGTTCCACTAGAACAGCGACAAAAGCTGAAATCTCCCGTGCCCGGTTAGTCACAGAAAGCACCCAAAATCCACTAGTCATATCCAGCGAGCAGTACCACAAAACTTCGGCGAACTCCTCCGGTCGAACGTTAATCAGCGGCATCGGGTAGACATTCATCTCAGTTAGCCGGTTCACTAACCGATAATCAATATACGGCCGTATATCGCCCTTTTTTATAATAATTACGATGGGCGAGGCCCATGGCGAGGTGGCTGGCTAGCTGATCTTGGTAACCAACAGTCCTTTGATAAGCTCGGGCAATTTTTCTCGATACTGGGGAGCAACTCGTCGACACCGCTGGGCGACTGGTTTCGCATCCCCAACGTCGATATCACATACCGCCCCATGGGCAGCTGGGGGTAGTGCATTACCCTGGCCGATCAGCAGATATTTCCTTTTTCATATAATATCTTTAAATCTGCTGATTTCCTCTATTGTATTAACTTTTGGTTCACACACTTGCAAATCCTCCGTGGTGACCTCCGGGGGACAGGGTGTCACCTCGGACAGCACTGCCATCTGGTCCTCTATACCTACGACATATAGGTCAACCCCTTCATGAATGCAGATCTAGTCGGCATCAGAGTTACTTCCAGCCAATCCATTCTCTTCCACAAAAGCGGTCTCCACTGGGTCAACGGCGCCATCTATCTCGAGATTCTCGTCGAACTCAACCAGACAAGGTTCCATCCATCTGCCCAAGCGCTGACCCGCTTTCACATCCAGGCCAGCTTCGATATTTCCGAATCACTATCCCCGCACAGCTAACCTTCATCGGAAGCCACTTGATTGGCCGCCTCGTCTTTGCTAATCTGTTCGCTAATCTCTTCATTATTCGTAGGCAGTATGAGCAGGACCAGCTCAGCCACTTGTACGCTACTCCGGTCAGCAGGTTCGCGGGTGACGACCAGCTCCGAGTCAAAATTCTTGAAGGGTCTGGTACTCTAGTCTGGCCATCATAGCCGTCAGGTCATCTTTCACATACTCTTTTTCACTGACGGTACCCTCGTTCGTCAAACGAGGAAGGTCACCCCAACTGTGTTAGAGTGACCAATATCCCAGAGCAGTTCCTCACCTTGCATGAAGACGTCATCTTTGGAATGTGGCTAGAGGCCCCGCCGACTAGGTTAGTCACATTTGGCATCCAGTGTAATCTTCACTTTTGGCCTTCCTTGGGTCATACACGAACTTTCTCCAATTCCAATACACTCACGCTTCTGTGTCTCATCAATTTCAAACCCAACCTTACGGAAAATGTGGTGTCGACGATAGAGACTACTGCACCAGAGTCAAAAAGCATAGTGGCCTTCTGGTTATTTATCTTATCGCAAGTTTTGGCTTGCCTGAACCAATTTTTTGGCGAGTGGTACTTCCAGTAGCCCCGTGGTTCACCTATTATTTTTCTTTTTCCCATTTTTAAAATTATTCTTTACTTTTTTCCTTGTTTTTGATTTTTTTTAATAAATCTTTACCTTTGTTTACTATATATATGCATTTTTGTATACATAAAAACTAAATTTAATCCAACACGTTTTCAACAATTTGGAAAGAATATTCATCCACTCGTATACTATCCACCAGGTAAGGGTCAGAATTGTTGGGTATCGGCTGACGTATTCGTCGAACTTACATGTATTGTCGGTTACTCTTTGCCTTGCTTCTCGATTATCCTCCTTACCGACATATACATAGATACTAACACTAGACCGCTCGGCCCGAACCAGATTTCAACCTGGCGAGAAATCTAGTTTAAAATCTTTTCCACCCCCGGTGGCAACATTCCAGCATGTTTGGTCGGGACATACCACTTCTTCGTCTGGTTGTATAACTCCTCGATGGGGCAAAACCCAGCATCGTGCACCTCTCCACATGACGTGCAGGCAAACAAGCCGTGTTCAGCTTGATGTCCCTTCTTTTCACACTTCTTGCAGGTTAATCATTTCCAGCAGCTTCTGTCATCTTGCTTGATAGACACGCAGTGAATGCACTTGCGTATGGGGTGGTCCTGGTCAGCCCGGGCAGGAAAACCTCTCTGCGGACTTGGCCCAGATGCTGGTCGAAACCGTTAGTCGGCTTCCGCCGAAAACAGGCAGCGGTACTGCTCCCCTTCCGATTCGCCCCTGGGCCGTTGATATTCATCTTCAGAACTGGTAGCGTCCGAGTCCATTGCCACCATGCGAACAGCGCGGGATGTTCTGGTCGATATTGGCTTACTTCCCTGATCCAGGTTGGGTCGCGACCGGTACCTTCCCGTCCCGACGAATGCCTTAGTTCCTCGCTTCTTCGCCCACTAATGCGTTTGTATAGTCAGTTCCAGTTCGTTAGTAATTTTCAAACGCAGCAAGGCGAGCTGGTCGGCGATTCCTGGTCGTCGATCGTACTTATGAAGTTCTCCACATGTTCCCGGGAAGCTTCCGACCCGCTGGATATTGTATGTTGGGTCTTATGCCAATCACGTTCAGCAATGTGATGTACTTGAGGGGGGTTTGCCCGCTCTCTTCTTGGTGTGGAAATATTGCCGGGCCACTGACATCCCGAATCCACAGTACTGTCCACCAAATGCTTCCATCAATTGCCTCCAATCGTCTCGACTTCTCTGCTCAGTTGCTGGAGGATCGAGTTGTTTGCTGACCCCTTCATGAGGTCTCCGAAAATCAGGCACTTCTCGTAATTCGGAGCCCGGTCTCCGACTTGGTCTTGCTCAACCTTCCCCTGACCTGGTCGTCGTTCATGTCTCTGCCGATAAAGCCTTTCCATTCGGTCGTCACCGACATCCTGACCCTAGTTATCGCCCCTGAGTCCGGATCGAGATCTTGGGTAGATGCCATGTTGAACCGGCGGTCCATACCTAAGTCCAGGTCATCTGGATCATAGTGGTACTTAGCCGACCGGGCCGATTCCATATTGATGTCACTAAGGGATGACCTTCTATTAGGGAGGAGGTGCCATTTGCAGTAACGTGAGTTTGCTACCATCGATGGATCAAAGAAGTAGCAGACAGCTCGTGAGCTATAAAAATCACAAACCAAAACTTTGCCGGGTGTCTTTGGCAAAAACTTAAGATCAATCAGTCCAAACCTTTAGGCATTTCTGGTCTACTACTAGAAAGTATTCGATTGCTGAGGATTATTTTGCACCTTAATGGAGACGCAGTGGAATATTCAGCATATATTTGGAACAGAATTCCGACTACAGTCAACGCAAAACATATTTCTCTGATCGGATTTTTAGCGGGTACAAATGTCTGTGATTCAGGAGCACATGCGCCGGTTTTCGAGATGCTAAGAAGAGTTTTTTTATCAACCAAGAGCCGTACAAGGTGCCATCGTCGAAAAGAACGACGTAACAAAGGGTTATCCGAGTATACCTACCTAATGATACCAAGTGGTATTCACAACTCAACATGTGAAAAACATTAAATCTTTGAATGAAGACCAGGTCAAGATCCTTCAGAGGCTTTAAAGTAATATCTCAGATGGAATTGAAGAAGTTGAAGGAGGTGAAGTCTTGCAATAGAGGGCGGTACCAAGAGGCAACTTACCTAATCAACGATAAATAATCATGCATTCAAGAGGGGCTTGAGAACGAGTCAACTCGGCTATATATAAAGACCCGCAAAATTTCAGTCAATGCTGACCTGGAGCAAGACCTGGATGCAATACTCCCTCCGACAGTAAGTCACCTCCCCCCCGCTTGGGTGTTTCGAACCTCGGAAAGGAACTTCCGAGTTCGACACGCCACATGGGCGCGGCGACCAGATCTCTTGGTGACTTTGGATATTACCGCGGTCCCTAGTATTTAATCCTCTATGTTATTCGGCGCCCGCGGTGATATCCAGGGTCTGGTCACTATACTCCAGCTTGAGCCGGTTCATTCTGACCGTAATTAAAACTATCAACCCTCGATTGTACATTTCTTGTTTGTTTGCCTTGGGCGCAGGTCATTGCTTTTTACGATCCGTTAGTTGTATCCCCGATTTGGACCCTTGGCCGTTTTGTCCTCGGGGTCAAAGCTTTACGATCCGTTAGTTGTATCCCCGATTTGGACCCTTGGCCATTTTGTCCTCGGGGTCAAAGCTTAGATGCTCCAGTCGTGCGTGAAATTCCATTAGGGTAGCTTCTCGAGCACTTTCTTTACCTACTCATTCAGAATCTTTGCCTATTAAAGTTTTCCCCAATTCCGGTTTTGTAGCGTTTCTATATACCATTAAGACGTCATTCCGTCCGTTTATATCAAATACAGCGTCCCCTGTCGACTTTCAAAACACATCTATTTTCAGTCTTGTAAATTTACTGTAAAACCTGTTTTATAACCCCAAAGAAAAAGCCTAAGGCAAAAAAATGTTACGGGTCGTGAAAAATGCCTAGACAATTTATAGAAGTCCCAAACACTAGTTTTCACCCTACCATTCGATTCCTGACTCGTGGCCCCATGAATGGTCACTGAGACCCATCCGCTCCGTATACGGTATACGCCACAACGTAGACGTATACCGTACCGATGAAAAAAACACTCTCCATTAGAGATAGAACAATTCCTCCACCGCGTGAGCGCAACCCACCCTGTACCGCCCTGACGTCCACATACGGAAAACGTCACAACAAGACGTGTACTGTACCGATGAAAAAAAACTACACTTTGTCCATCTGGGCAGATCACTTCCCCTCCTCATGGGCGCAGCCCACAGGCACAGCTCTAGTGTCGACTGTCTTCATAGGCAGCCAATACGACGGCTCCATTGGACCCTTCGCGTCCCCCGCTACGCGATTCGGCTCGTCGTTTGCGGCAGCGTTGCACCCGTGTTGCCGGAGCATACGAAAGACTTTCCGCAGCATTTACAGCCGCTGCCATTGCCTAGCGTTGTTCATCGTCGGGTAACTCGAGGTCAAACTTCCCAAACAGCGCAGGCAGGTCTTGCTTAATGTTTCCGCGAGCTTCCACGTCGCCCAAACCACTTCACTTGCACTTCCCAGCGATAAGTTTCGGGGCTGAGATGGTACGCCAGGAGGGCCTCGACAAGGTGTCCTACTTCACCATGGATCGCTTGTTCCACGAATTCTTCTGCGAGGCCACGCACCGACTTGCGGTACAGCTGCATTCGCGACTCGGAATTTCTGGACGGTAGCCACGGATGATAGACGAACGAACACTGAGGGGTATCGGATCGGCACACGAGGATGCTAACGGAGTGCAGGGCAGGTCCCGAGCGGTGACGCTATATGGATCAGCGAGGAGTGCAGTAGCGAAGCTGGGCCAGGTCAGCCGTGTTAGGTCAAGTCAGCAGCTGCCCGGGTCCGATCAGCGGAGGACCAAAGCGGCTTGTCGCTCTATGAAGTTGACCAACAGTTGTCGGGGGATCCAGTGATACTAGCGGGGCTAGATCGCTGTAGTATCCTGACAAGTCATTAAAAGCCAATTGGGTGGCCGGGGCGAAGACGTTGAAGATAACTTGCGGGTCATCATATTTGGTGTAAGGTACACGTACGACCAGAAGGCCGATCACCATATTTTGTGCAGGGTACACTCTCTTTTTAAGACACAATAAGCTATTGGTTCACAGCAGATGGCTAACAAGGTCCCCTCTAGTCGTTATTGGTTTGCCCAGGTGAAGGTCACAAGAGACCCACCGGAAGTTCCCTGACCAGGGGTCATTGAAATTTGTACACTCACTCGATTCGCCCGTGTTTGGAACACGGTATCATTGTATTGGAAGGGAAGACGAAGTTTCGGCTTACTGTGAAAGACTGTGGATGTTCACATGTACGCATAAGATTACCCCCTTATTGTCGTGGTTGGGCTGGCCGATTGAGTTATCTCGGTCCAGCAATTGTGGTATACTGAAACAAAAGATAACGCCAGTCCGCTCTGCAACCCTAGTCCTACCCCTCGTCGCGCTGCCCTAACCGGGCATCTCAACCTATGGTCCAAGAACCCACCAGGAGAGCGTAACTGCCAGTGCTGACGGGTACACAAGGTGAAATTTCAAGAGATGGATCATCATAGTTGTCATAGCCAAGGTGATAGTAGTGACCGGTCGGGTCAGCTGAAACAATGAAGAAGATCATAATAATTGGGAAACGGCTATGAATAAAGAAATAAAGACTTCGGAAGCAAGCAAAAGGTGGAAAATAACTAAAAGGTCGACATAAAGCAAGCCGCTTCACCCCAAGTGAGTCTACAAAAATATGAAAAGCGCGCCTGGTTTACTGCGAAAATGAACAAGTACCTAGCTACGTTTTCAGCGGTCGTCGACATGACCCCTAGTCTGAACATTACCTAGCTACGTTTTCAGCAGTCCTCGACATGACCCTAGTCTAAACGTTTTAGCTATGGCTTTTATTTGGTAGGTACCAGCAAGCCACGTTGACGTTCTAGATGCTAACGTTAAAGCCGAAAAAGAATTCGGAAGATACTAAGCAAGATACATCTGGCTGAGAGTGGTGCCAAAGAACAAAATAGACTGGATCTTATTTAGGTTTAACGTTTTAGTGGTTGGGCAGACTAGATGACTGAGTATCCACTTTTACATTGAACATTGAGAGATTTAAATTAAGTTTAGTGTTAAACTGATAGCTGCCTTTACACAAAGCTAAAATGCTACCGGAACGACGTCAGTTGGCATATGGGTGAACGACCTATACAGGGACTACAGACTCGAGTGTCAACGAATGTTTTGATAATATAAAAAATTACAGCTCGAAAACTGAGGAATGGTTTCGAAGTTCCTTGGAATACTGATTGACTACGATGAAAGTGGTTACGAGTAAGACCAAGAATTAATGACTGAAGACACAATTACAAAATTCAACATGAAGGACGCCAGTCCGGTTCACGCACCTATCCGGGTCGAAAACAAACGAGGATGTTTTTGAAGATAGCTGCTGCCAAAGCGTTTCGGGTGGATATTACATCTCTTGCACGCGTCCAGACATTATGCTCGCGGTACATCGAGTAACCAGGACTACTCATACACCAATAGAAGGCCATCCAAAGCTATCTAAGTTGGTGGTAAGATATCTCCAGGACACTTAAGGTATACATTTCGGATGTCGCATAAGAATTTTTGAAAGATGTTTCAAGTGTGGATGCCTTTAGCGATGCCGAATTCGCCGCTAATATAAGCGGCATGAAGTGGTCTATTTCTACTAAATGGGTTAAACGTAGGATGTTTGTGCAAAAAGAAAGGTGTTGTTTCGTTGTCCACCATGGAAGCAAAAATTCGTTGCAGGGTACAAGAATTATCCGGCTTAATGGACCTTTTGCACGATAGTGGCACGTCCGAACTAGAGCTGCTTGACTCACTTATAGGTTCTCCCTTGGTCTTCTGTTCACGGCATTGATCGTGACACGATCGTAAACAACTGTTTAGTGTTCATCCTCACGACTGCCTACATTGTAGACATGCTGATGGCTTATATCCCTCTGATTGCTCCGTCCTGAGCGATTGTTTCCTCTCTCATTACGTGTTCGTTGATGATTACACTGTGCGGAACGGTGATTCGGTCTACCGCACTTAAAAAAGCACAAATTTCGGCGGCGGCATTCGTCGCAAGAAGGAAACTGCACATTGCTACTGTCCATGAGTTCTGGACCATTGTTCGATCGATATCGACTACTGTTTTCGTACGACCTGTACCTCGGTCTATCGTGCGAGTTTCCTCAGGAAAGTCGCTGCGGATAAGAGCGGTCAAAGTCCAACGCAACCATAATAGCTTCGGTCAGTGTTGTACAGCGACGGTATTGAACCTCTTCTCGCGTACGACCTGTAAGTCCACGTAGGAAGTACATGATCTGGTCCAGCTCGCTCATTTCACGGTCTTGCGTGACTATGTGTCGAAACTTGTTCACATAATCAGGGAGATCTTTGCAATCGCGCTCTCTCAGATTGTTCATATCTCCGTGTAGGCGCTCTTGTAAGTTAGCAGGAACGAATTCACGTTCGACTTTGCTGAAGAGTCGTTCACGTTTGTGACGTACTGTTTTTGCATCGCATACCACTGAGAAGCTCCTTGCTTCAGTGTTCCACCTAAGAAGACGAGTATCGTTTGCTAAAGCTCTCGGATTTTCCAGTCCACTCCTCTTGCGAAGTAGTACTGCTCCACTTGCTCATTGTAGAGTTTGAATGATTCGTCCAATCCACCCCCATACATCGGAAGCTTCGCACTCTCTAGCTTGATTTTTGATAGCTGTCGGGACTTGTGAAGTTCCTCGAGTATCTGCGCTTGTTTCTCCATGGTCGCAACCATAGAGAGCAGCAGCTGTGCATGCGGATCGGAAGTCATCGAGGTGGAAATTATAGAGCTAATGCAGCTATTAACTGATTAAGTGATATTAACGCTTTGTTACAAGTAGGTGGTTGATCTGGGCTCTTCTTTTTTCTAGGGTGCTTCTCTTGACAACCGTTGGTCCGTTTTTTTAAGGACGTTTTCGACTTGGCGGGCGAATGTTTGCGGGCGGGTACTATTTTGTACCCCGGCGGCCTAAAATAAGGGACTCGGGCGGTTTTCGCTCTTGTGCGAGTTGCTTGCGCGGCTGACGGGTCTTGAACCGAAGTGCTGACCTTCCGTTAACCAAACTGACTTATTACCGAAACGAGACGATTTATAGCCAATTAAGACTACGATCTCGATAACGGTGGGAGTACTATTGGCCCGGTAGGATATACAGCCAATGAATAGGAGTCCCTGCCCTAAAAAGAGTGGGACTTACGAATGGGCTCTCCTAATCACTGCTCTTGAGCGGCGATGGCGGTGCTGCGGGGACGGTTAGCACGGCAGGGACGGTGGTGCTGCAGATGGCGGTGGTGCGCGGACCAGCAAGTGCTACCAGATGTGAAGACTTGAGCTTTACTTGATATAATTTATAACTGAAAGTTTAAGTCCTTAGCTCGCTACCTTTAGGTACCTCTTAGTCTATCGTTGTAGAAGCCTTATAGTGACGTCATCTATTGATGTCAGACTGTGTATCATTAAACCATCAGATCGAAGACTGCAACATTGATATATACTTGGTTATACGTCAATTACAGTTTTTTTAATCATTTGGTGCATAAATCCTATTCGATTAAGTCATATATATACCAAATCTGAAAAGTCGTAAATTACCGAGTCAATTTCGATATGACTCAGTATTTTCGAAAGTAGACATATCATCGTGTGTGCCACATGACACTATATATCTAAAAAATAGTAGTGTAGATTTAAAATAGTATACCACAGGTATAGAGTGCTAGTTTTTGATATAGTAGCCGAAGGAAAAGTAGCTAGCCCTTATTTTTATGCATTGGTAGTTGATAACTTAGCTCGAATCGCTAGACTGCTCGTGTTGCTAACTATTTTAAGAGTCATCGTGTCGAGTTGGTTGGTTACGCCAAATGACTAAAGTGCAACTCGCCTGTGCTAGTGATGAGTAAACTGCCTAACTTTAGGTTACACTTAAAACTAGCTTGAATGCATTTGACCGGGTTATATGTTTGTCGCGTCATGCCGTCGCTCGTCTCATTTTTTTCCAGCCGATGAAATCATCTTTGTTAGAAGCTTTTGGCGTGGACCAATATCGCCTGAATATACAGTTTTTGAGATTTTATTTGCCAAATGCCACTCATTTTTTGCATTTTTATTTATTTGTATGCCTCTCACTCTTTGCTTCTAATGAACAAAGGTGTTCCTTTGGACATTGATTTTGAAAAAGATAATCTCGCTAACAATACGGAATAGGACGAACGTAATGATGACAAATCGAGTTCGGTATATTATTCGAGTGCGGCCGGTGAAATGATGTGAAAGTGGATATTTGATGTGAAACCATGCAAATTCAGGTAGGACACATTAAATTCGAATTTGATTGGTCTAAATGATATAGATCGAGTTATTTCGAAATTAGTTGGTCTTTGACTTGAGACCAAAGAACAAAGCATATAAGTGGTTTATATTTCAAAAAACCTAAGAACAAATCATAAGAGTACTATTTGATTAGGTGGTCTATTGTCTATCTAATACAGCTAGTACTCTCACTTCCGACACCGTGGAAATTTATTACCTGTTTCACATTTATACAAATGTATTTTTACAGGCACTAATGTATCAACACAGGTTGTGCTGGCCAGCGTTGGAATCGCCGGAGGTCACGGACCCAGCGTGACTGATGTCATAAGCTACAAAAACCCATCCAATATTGCTACATTTTTTGGCGTGTGTTTATTCATTTATGTGTCACCACAGGTACGTATAACTGAAGAGTTTAGACGGCTCACCGAGCTAACTATTAGTTTTGTTTCGCTTGTGTACAGCGTTCCGGTCCCATAACACCTATTACAGACAAAACCAAAGTAAATGGTTCTAGCAACTGCCTTCATGGTAGACCATTTTGCCTATTCAAGCAAGACCTCTTACACGTGTTGCTAACTTGGGCATTTGTTCTTGTTGATTTTATGACTTGTAGGCAGAAATCAGTGTCTATTTCGTGCTGTGTGCCTCAGCAGCCTTCCGTTTTCTGCCAGAGAGTGTTGGGGTGAAGTCGCACGCAAAGATTGTTACTAGGCGTTGCTAATATAGTATTTATGTGCAGGATGTATACTACACACTTAACTTCAAGGATTACCCAGTGCATGCGTTTGGATACTTCCTCAGCTTATTCCAAGTGTTTACACTGAGGTGCGTAAGTCTTCCATTCTCCACGTGCGTCCTCATCGCGGAGGTCTTGGAACTCTGTTTTAAAACTATAGAGCTGCAAGCCACAATACATGTAATACAGAAGGCTGATTAAAACATCCTCTAATACTTTGAAAATTAGTATTTTGTAAAACGATGGTTAGGGGGGTGTCGGAAGTGAGAGTACTCGCTGTAGTAGTAAATATAGTCTAATTAGTTTTAACTATTAGCTACTATGAACATATGAATTCTAGTATGTAACTTAGGCTCCGATAACATGGCGGAGTTAGTGGCAGATACCTGACACGCTCGATCTCGTCTTGGACACTGGAAGTCTCGATCCGGTGCTGGGGTAAGGTCGAATAAACACTTTACACTGATCTTCAGTCGGATCCCGTCTTCCCGTGTTTCGGGCACTCTTGATTCGTAGTCTGCAACTGCTTCCACTTGCGCTTGACACTGTCTCCATAAGAATTCCAAGTGATCGAACGCATTCTTAATTTGTCCTTGGAACACCGCTTGGTTACGTAGTTGCCACATCCACGCGGTCGCAATTCCACACAAACCGTTCCAGAGTCGATCGAACACGTCTAGATAAGTATCGTTATACCATCCATGCTTGGTCATCATTGCCTGTTTAACTGGGTCCCCAATTGGCGGCGCCTGCCTTGAAACTATTGCTGCCTGAAAATGTTGAAGTACTGAGAAAGAAATATCCCCTCCACTCCAATGACATAACAATCGCCTCCAAAAATCTTGTGCCCTCCTACATTCCCAAACAATGTGATAAACACCTGTCTTTCCACTAGTACAGCTCCCATCCATCGCACACCTGTCATCCCCGGTCTCTCGTACGTAAAAGGTGTTGAGTTGCATGGTTGCAACTCGGAATTGGACTCATACTTGATAATTAGTCAGGATATTAGCATGTTCCCAATCCTGAGTAGGCTCAAACAAATGTCTAGCATTTTTTGCCACCAACTGTTCTGTTTGCACTTCACCTGCCACTTCTGTAAAAGGGGTTTCAACTGCGAAGCTACCCCGCTAAAATACATTCGTCGAAATGACTTACGAAACTTCGCCCATATTCGCCCCACCGGTGTGGATTCGTCCGACGGTCAACCAATGAGATGTAAATCCGGGTGCGGATGAAAAACAATTAGACGGCCCTTTAAGTCCTGATCGATTTGATGATCACCCATGGTACAACTTACAATCTTCCAAAGTATTCCATCCGATTGCTGTCTCGCCATGATGCGCTCATCCTGGTGTTCGCCGTTACCTGTGATATAGCCGGGGGAAGTTAGTTCCCATCGGATTTCGTTTAACGTAGCCGGTCCCCGACATAGATGTACAGGCGGAGACTCTCCGATATAGTGGCCCACAGGAACTCTGGGCGACGCTATAATCACCGCACAAAGCCATCTCCCCACTTTGGCCCGAGTATGAGACTGCCCTTTTACGCCTTTAACCTGCCACATATACGTAGTTGCTGTTAGTCTCTGAATTCGTAAATCACGAATCATTAGTTGCGGGATCCGGTCATATTTCTTCGCCGTTAATTCAATAGCCCTTTCTTCCCGTATCCATGGGTTCATCGACCCGCTTTATGTTCCCCAAAAGGGAACCATGTGCTACGGCATAGCTGGATGATAAGGGTAAGCTTCAATGTCTGCGGGATTATGAAGTGCTCTTCATGCTGGAGGCGAATACCTTTGTTACTCAATGATGCTTCCATCTTAGCGACGACTTGAGGTAACACTGAGAGCGTGTAGCTCTTGATGCGCATCAATTCTGGAAACCGGGGCCCCATCCATTCCATAACCTCCCGGCGCAAACTACGCGCTGCTCCCGAATCAACTGCCCCACTTGCATGACATTCTTTGTAGCCTTTGACTGGTGTTAACACTTGCCCTGTATGCTGAGATGATCCGAACCCAACTAGGTTCAACCATGCTAACTGTTAATGGTCCTTCGCTGCGAGTAACCATTGACACGCTAGCTTCAATCTCTGAATCTTGAGTGCTACAGGAATCGATATCAGACCCACACCACCTGCTGCATGTGGCGTGAATAATAAAGATGGGGACATTTTGTGCCGACCCCTCTCGCTTGAGGTTTTCTTACTCCAAAGAAAAGCCTTCTGGATATTTATCACTTCCTGTAATATCTTTGTCGGTGGATCGAACATCCGTGCGGTAAACAGAATTGACGGGATAGCGTTAAACAGTTGTACTCGGTCCATAAAGGATGTTCCACATTATGTTGCTGTCGCTAACCGCCGTTGGACGCAACGGATTCTTAAGGCCCAATTAACTGATTCTAAGTTTCCCCATCCAAATTGATACCCGAGATAACGAATAGTATCCCCTTCCGGTAACACCGGTAACCCGTACCATTTTTTGGGTACATACTGGGAATTTAAAAATACAAAGTTACTTTTGGTCTGTTGAGTTTTTAAACCCGAAAGATCTCCAAAACGGTTGACCACTTCTAACACTGTCGGCACCTGGTCTGCGTGCTGGAGGAAGACTGTGGAATCATCCACAAACGCTGAAAAACGATGGTATACGTTAGAGTCATTCTTCAAGGGCTGGATGCCAAATAATTTCGGGTCCTGGTTGAGAGCTATCGCTAATGGCTCTACTACTAGGATAAACAGGAGAGGGGCTAACGGACAGCCCTGCCTGATGCCAGAATTGTTCGCCAGTTGATTGTTCACAAGGAATTACGCTGTAGTTCCCGCATCCAAGCGGTCCATCAAATCCACAAATTCATCAGAAAAACCAAACAACGAAAGCACTGTGAAAAGGTAGCGTCTATCCACCGTATCGTATGCCTTACTAAAATCGAGAAATAACACTCCTGCACTCTGTGCTGCTGATACTTTCTGTCTTTCTCTTTCTCTATAGGATTCAAACGTGGCTTTCATTAATATTACTGCTTTGTCCATTCGCCGACCTAATACAAAACCTTGTTGAGTCTCATTGATTAAATTCCCCAAGAACAGCTGTAGCCGGCGTGCCAAAATCTTTGCAAACAGCTTGAATCCTGTCGACAATAATGAAATCGGACGATAGTCTAAAGCGTTAGTGGAATCCCTTTTTTTTCTTAACGGTATAACCACTGCTTTCAGAAAAGAAGGTGGAGGCTTACCACCAAGTAGGATATCATTGAACATCGTGGTAAGCGGTTCCACTAAAATTGATGAAAAGTCCTTGTAAAAATCGTTTCCAATTCCATCTTGTCGCTTTCCTACGGTCAATGCTCTTAATCGCCCATTCCACATCTTCTTGGGTGATCTCCACAAGTAACTCCTTATTCTGAGAATCAGTCACTTTCCGGTTGGACGGTACATCCATACAATGTCTAACTTCTGTGGAAAAGATCGCTACTGGCTACCTCTCTGTGACTATGTCCAAGGATACTCACCCAGGTCACTGCAAAACGATCCGGAATCGAAAGTTCCGCTGCGAAAGGTGGGCCCGTAGTTGCGTTAATCCGAGTCACCGCCTGGTCCCTCTCCCAGACGGAGGCTCTCTTGAATAACCAGCGGACATCTGCTGCTGACCTGTGATGGCGAGCACCTCTACGCATCGACTTTTGAAGGGATTCCGCTATGAAGGTGACTATATGTTTTCGTGTTGACACGGACACGCTAATCGTCCGTTGCAGGTGGTGCATCCTCTTCCTGCGACGGCGTGCAACCGTTCTGCGAACTTTAAATACCACATCACGACAAAAGTCCATCAAACAGTCCCAATTTCTGATTGCCTTATTTTTCCATTTCTTATTTTGTAATCGTTCCAAACTCATTGTTTTCACCCCCTCATTCTGTGATCCAGGGAATGGGTAAAAAAATTTACGTGTGGCTGAAATATTTCGCGAGACAGTTGGATCCTTCAATAATAAACCAACTTGGTTATGATCTGAGAAAACAGGTGGGGGCTCAACGGCTACCCAAACTACCCAGTTCTTCCACTGTCCCGACACAAAAAATCTGTCTAACCGACTGGCTTGACGGCCTCTCCAAAAAGTGAAATGGTCTTGGGATTCCAAAGTTGGTTCTGCCAACGGTGAGACCATTAATTGCCGAGCATCCTCCATCTGCCATTCTGTCACTACCCGTTGTAAAGCACTGCTTTCTGGTCGAACTGACCGTATGCCTCCAAGTCTATCCAGAGCTGGGGTATCAACACAATTAAAATCGCCTCCAAGCAAACAGTGTCGTGGTCTCCGTAAAAAGAGTTGCCGAATTGAGTTGAAGAACGCTTCACGCCCTTTAATATCACTCGAGGGTCCGTACACATTTAATACTTCCTCCGTTTTTTTTCTATTGGTGCAGTTGTCTTTTATGACCAATAAGTCTCGATCTACTGCGCCTTCGACACTTTTGATTGGATAGAAATAATAGCCGCGAACTCCTGCGTCGATTGGTGGTAGTTTTGGCGCCAAACTCGACCTGCCGGAAAAAGGGATTTTCGAGAAGCAAGGCCCCCGGAGCGCCGTTCTCGGTTTTCACCCGCTGCACTTCTGAAAATCGTAATTGGCCGCCACCGATGAAGCGCAAGCACCTTACGCCACTCGAGAGGGTGTCCCTTGTGTGCTTTTTGCTCGCGCGAATCAAGAACAGCGCGCTTGGCAAGGGAGACGCGAAGGCTGCTGCTCAGAAATTCCAATGTCACTGCAACACGGTAGGGAGGCTATGGAAGTAGCATTTGGAAACGCAGACGTGCATGGACGTTCTGGGGGATGTGGGGAGCCGGATGTTTGGTAGGTGCGGCCGTCGCGTGATGAGTACGGCCGAAATGCGCGAGCGGATCCGGGCCATCCTCACGCTTCGACGAACCACCATGCGCAGCCTCGCGGTGGCGCTCAAAGTGTCGACGTCGGTCGTCCTGCGGCTCATAAGACAGGGCGTCATCCGCCGCCACACCAACAACATCAAACCTGTGCTCACGGACGCCAAAAGACTCGCCCGCGTCGTTTTCGTGCTTGGCTTCTTGGTCTCGAAGAGCGACGGTTCCGCGGCGTTTAGCGACATGTACGACACGGTGCATATCGATGAGAAGTGGTTCAACGAGGACACCGACAAGAAGCAGTATTATCTCGTGGAGGGCGAAGAGGAGCCTGTGCGCCGGCGTCAGAGTAAGCGGTACATCGGCAAAAACCATGTTCATTTCTGCTGTCGCGTGCCCAAGGTTTGTTTTTCTATTATGTGCGATAACCCCCCAATACTAATATTTGTTTTTTGTAATATTTCAGATATGACCCCCATCGCAAGCAGTAATTCGACGGGAAGGTCGGAATATGGGCCTTCGCTGGGCCGTACGAGGCGCAGCGCAGCAGCAAGCTGAGGGAGAAAGGCACGGTGATTCTGCGCAATGTCGAGACTGTCGACCGTGAGGCGTACAAGGCGGTTCTAATTCACGACACCATCCCCGCCATCAAAGCTAAGTGGCCAGCGAGCGGTAAGAAATGTACAATTTGGATCCAGCAAGACAACGCGAAGCCGCACGTTCCAGTCAACGACCCTGACGTGATCGCCGCCGGCACAAGCGGCGGATGGGATATCCGCATGCGCTGTCAGCCTGCCAACTCCCCTGATCTAAATGTTCTCGACTTAGGATACTTCCGCTCCATCCAGTCGCTGCAGTACCAGCGTGAATCCCGTGGCGTGCAAGAGCTGATCGACGTCGTGGGCGAAACGTTCGCCGAAATGCAAAGCAGTACGCTGAACAAGATCTTTCTGACCCTATAAACTGTGATGGAGCAGATCCTCCTGGCTGACGGTGGCAACGCGTCCAAAATCCCCCACAAGGGGAAGGATTCCCTCGCAAAAAAGAGAGAGCTCCCGGTGGCGTTCCCGTGCAGCCAGGAGGCTGCCATCCGGGGCGAGAAGTTCGTGCTAGAGGAGACACCGAGGATTGAGGCGGCCGTTGCAGCTCAAGTCGCAGCAAAGAAAACGGCCGCGGCGGCGAAGCGAGCGGCAAAGAGAAAGGAAGCAGCGCAAGCGAAGAAGGCGAACCCGAAGGCGACGCAGTTGACAAGCAGAAAGAAGGCCGCTGCTGCGATCGCTCAAAAAGCGGCGGTGACTGCCGCCGCGATCCGGAAGGCTACGGCGGCCAAGCGCCGAGCGGCAGCAGCAGTCACCATCGCGAAAAAGACTGCCGCCAAAAAGAGAGTGCGGAACCCATAGATCAATCCCCCTCAAAATAGATTCAGTTTTGGTATCATTTTTGAACTGCACCAAAGGAATCGTGACAGGTGGCGTCACCAACTGCACCAATAGAAAAAAAACGGAGGAAGTACTAGTATGATACTCTCCCTCCACTTCAGTACCATTAATCTGTGGGACCAGCATTCTTTCTTCCAGGGTATGACATGGGCAGCAATAGTCGGACTGAGCAGGATAGCTACTCTGCCCTGCTTCTTTTGGTACACGCTCCAATAAGATAATTGATCCAACTTACCCCATAATAACGCCCAGTGCTTTGCCATCTCCTCACTTTCTGCTAATGACACAATATGTGTTTCTTGAAGTAAAATCATCTCAGCAGGGTTATTCGAATATCCCCTTCTCCACGCCAACATCCAAGCCGTCACATCCTTCTGTACAAATCCACGAACATTTTGACTGATAATGGTATATGTGCAGTGCTGATGGTGTCCATGGTTGTCATGTGATTCGGCTACATATTCCATATCCTTCAGCATTCGTAATTTCGCATATACTTCTAGTTTATCCATTGTGAAGTATGTATGGTCTTTTACGGCATCCATATCGGTGCCCTTAGTATTGGACCGGACTCTCATGGTCCTGATTTGTGAGTTCCTGGTCATTCGTCAATTGTAGAACAGTCGTGGCCTGGCAAAATTCAAATAATCATTTCCATGCTTCCAGGGCTCCTTTTTCAATCAATTGAATCCTTTCGGCATAATCCGGACGCATCTTGACCACCTTCAAATGTCGTTGTAGGAGGCACATGATGGTGTCATTTGGGTGATAGTTATCTCCAACAAGAGCTGCTATCTGTTCCGCAAAAACGTGGGAACTGATTAACAGCCCTGCTAACTGAATCACTTGTCTGGGAGCTAACAATTTCAAAATCGCATTTCCACCATACTGCAACTTTCGGAGTCTGGCCCATTCTTTGTTGCTATTTATTATAGCTGTCCGCGGTGCTGATCCAATCATGACCATAAATCCATGTTCCCATTCCGAAAATCACTGCCCTGAAACGCCCGCTAACCCCTCTCTTTTTCCTGCTTCGATAACCTCTAACCCGCATTGCTCCCGCCAATGCTTAGTTAACTCCACTAGCACACTCGGGTGCACACTATCTAAGATGTAATGGGATCCCGGGACATTTTTGATTAAATGCAACAAACGGTTTGATTCATGATGGGCTGCCTTCACCCAAAGTGTTTTTGTTGAGCTGACCAGGGGAAAAGGAATACCCGTTTGCTCTTCCCAGTGCGGCAACAATTCATGCCAAGCAATTTTCAAATCATCAGGTGGCATCCGTTCTATTCCATTGTCTCCATCACCTCTTTCGAAATCATCAATTAGTTCCCGAGCAATGGGGACTATCTCCATCGGCTCCGGATTGTTCTCCTCCCCCTCTCGTCTACATATTCTTTTCGGAGTCTGATTTTCATCCTGTCCAGAGGCTTCAGTGTCTTGCGAGCTTGGCGACATATCTGACGCCTTGTACTCCGATCCCGAAGGAGATCCATCCGAGATTAGCAGACATTCCGGTTCAGGTTGGTTTTCCATCCACGCTTTTTTGTACCATTGACTCAGGATTGGAACTGAGATTTGATATTTTTGCAAAAATCCCCTTCGAATGTTGGGGTCCGACATATTGGCCTGCATCATTTCTTCCTGTTCCGGTAATGACAATTTGCTCACTGTGTCTGCTAAGAAATGCAATAGCTCGCACATACGCGGATCTTTCGTCATGATTATGTCCGTGATTTCACATTTTAAGCCATGATGAATCGTAGGCCCTTCAAGACGGCTCAGTAAATCATCAAAGTTGCCCTCCCAGTCATCTGGATCCCAAGGCGACTGATTTCCATAATTTGAGATTGAATCTTCACTTCCTAGAATTGCTTCTTCCTGCTGAACAATCGGACAAATGACATTCTTCAGGAACCTTGTCGTCGTCAAAATCGTCGTCGTCACTGCTCCCGTCCATGTTAATGTCTGCTGTTGAGATTTCTCTTTCTCCAATTAAAATCGCCGAATAATGTTACCGGCCATATCGCAAAATTAGCGGTAATTTTTTACGCACTTCTGAATCCACTGATTGTAAAAGGGCCCGCATTTTTTGATAGAAGTCCAGTATCGTCATGGGGTATTCCCCGCTCGTCTGATAACTCTTTCCTCTCATGGTCCTTGTTTCCGGCGCGCAAAATTGTACTCCTGGTACCGTGAAACCAGGCGGATGACTGATGACATAAATGTCACGTTGTAGTACCGTGCTCAATGTCATCAACGTATCATTACTTCCCCACGTATCAGGTGCGATATTTTTATCCACGCTTGAGCTGCTCTCCGCAAATTCCAGCAAATACTCTTAGAATAATCGCTTAGTTTCTTTAGGAGACGTCCTGTGTGTACCTCGACGTAATTCAATCAAGGTGTCTTTTCTGACTCCTGGTGGTAACTTCACGTCAAAATCCATAAGAGCCCGAGCAAGACAACCTTCTTTTAGTTGCTTCGTCATGTCCTCAAGTAAACTTGCGTTTTCTCGTAATTTTTCGGAACAAGTCAGACCTTGGCACACCGCATAGATCTGACAGTTTCCAGTCGCCGGTGTTGGAATTGATCTAAGATTTAACAGACGAACTACATCTTGAATCGTCGACAAATCTGATAATCCCACCTCAAGGTCATCCCTGGGTCTAGCTACCATAATCGGACCATTTTCCTTTTCCACTCGTTCCAGTACATTCGCCATAAAGGTCTTCACCTTCCCTTCCAGCATTAACAAACCGCTTGTCTTTTTTTGAAAAATTTCCACTTTTTTCTTGTGTAGAGATTTCTTGAGTTTTCTGGCTGACTCCAATTGATCCGATTGATCAATCGTTGTTCCACTGTCCTGTCTTGATGCCTCTTTGTGCTCATTTTGCGCACTATTTCTTGCTTTTTCCCCGCTAGGCGTCCCTACTCGGTCCTGAGTGTTTTCAGCCTTTCTTGCCTTCTCCAGATTTAATTTGAGGCTTGATGTGTATGTTGAAGCCCCAGACTGCATTTTTGACTCCACGCCCTTCGGTTGAGACCGTACGTCCCGCCTTTTTTTCTTCGTCTGCACTGTTACCCAGGCTGAAGACTCGTCACTAGGCCGGCTAGACTCAGTTGATGCTGAATTAACACTGGGCTTATCTTTCGCCGCCGAATGTGTCACATTCTCTTGTTGAGGTATTTCCTTTGAAGACGTTTCATCACCTGAACCTCTCACTTCGCCTTCCTTATCCTTTTGAGCCGCCTTGTTCATCTCATCTTCTTGTTGGATCCGAACCGCCTCTACTTAGGTTCGCAACTCTTGCATACTCCGGACGGTTGTAGCTGGAGGTGTATACTTCTTGTAGTCTTCTAAGTTGACTTGTAAACAGTTTGACTTAAGTAGTTCCTCTAGAGTGGCTGTGCACTTTCTCATCGGATGACCTGCTTCACCGCATCTCAAACACTGTCTCCTCCCGCGCATTGCCGGGTGCTCAACAACCAGCATGGTTTGGCCCCAGTAGATCCTATTGATTCCTCTCAGAGCTGTGGGGCAAACATCCGACTCGACAATAAGCTCCCATAAAGTCGACGTATCCGAAAAAGGTCCACTTTTATCCAAGTCATCCAATTGAAAATCCACGCCTAAAATCTTTCGTAAATACCCCGATAATTTCAGCAGATCCACAGACCTCGTAATGTTCTTCAATACGCATGAATAAAAACTCTTGTGCTCATAGCTTTCGCCATTACTGCCAACTTGAGTTTCCCAGGCTGATCCACTAGTAGTTGTTGTCCCCTGATGGAGGTTCCTAAGGGAGTGGTCGTACCTGTGGAAAGGTTCCTTCACTCCAGCAAACTTTGATGCCATATCCCTCGTAAAGAAATGGAAATACAAAGCATGATTTCTACCATCGTAGCAAATGTTCTTCACTTGGGCAACCATCTTCCATAGCATCACACTCCCTGAGCCCTGTGTAGCTGCCGCCTTGGCTATACTCTCCTAGTACTTAAAAATGCTTCCTTTATCGGACTTTCTCCACGTAAGTCCATAACGAGACAGCCTTCAACTTGTGCTCGAATCGTGTGCACCAATCGCACCTGCTCATCTATCTTCATAATTCGTTTCTCGAACTGCGGCAATTGTTTCACAATAATAGTCCCTTCGACAAGCCCTTGTAAAATGCGTCACTCATCCTCTGTCCCAGCACGAACCATCATTAACGCGAATTTTCCATACTCCTTCTCACATTATCCACGTAAACGAGAAATTTTATTCGGAGTGAAAACTGCAGTCTAGAATAAAAATGTCTTCTTCGCCAACTTGTCTTCAGACTCCTCTGCCGTACGCCCTGCAACTTTAGTCGCCCAGCCCTTTAGTGGGGCTGGTAGCAAATCCGCTTATTTAACTTTTTCTTGCCCGATACTTTTCCATAGGATGCCTTCAAAAGATTGCGACGATCGTTGTGCTTGAACGGCTGCCCCTACTACTTGTTGCCGCCACACTTTCCAGTCCTTGCCTCCTTCGACCACTACTATTTCAAAGTAATCAAGCAAACGCTCCGCCTCAGACGCTTTGAGAGCCGGGAACCGCTTCGCTGCCTCTGAAAGGCGAGAGGCTGGTCCACGAACTTTTACATAAATGGCTGCGAAAAGGTCTCGTATGAGATCCAACCAAGTTCGCACCCTTGGTTGGGTCACTTTTGCTTCCTTTAATGCTGTCTGAAGCGCTTGTGCGACACTGTGTGGCACCTCCGTATCATCCGGTACCACACTCTGCATCCGGCTCAAAGCTGATGCTGTGCCTTCGGCCTGGTTCTTTTCAAGTTTATGTTCTTGACCTCAGGTTTTGAAACCGGTAAAACTGGTTTATCCGATGATACTGCGACCTCATTGGTATCACCTTGTACTGAATCTGCCGATTTAAAATTCGGTGCTTCTACCGACGTCGCGGTGGCTGGATTCTCATCCAGCTCCATCGGGCCTGCCGCTTCCTGCGGGGCTGACGTCGCGGCCGCCACCTCGTCATTTTCCCCCGCATCAACCTCAATAGGCATGCGGGAGCTGCCTTCCCCTGGATTATCAGGATCCGTCCGGATCATCAAGGGGCGCGCGAGCTACGTAATCTTCAACCATGGTAGTCCTAAACCTTAACCGGTAACCGGATAGGGCCAATACAGCAAATTTAGAACTGAGAGTACTAGCTGTATGTATTCTGTAATGACGCCATTATATGAATTCTACTTGTGTAACCCTAAACCGGGTACATACGTACCCGGTGGTGTAGTAAGGCCCTTGTTCAAGTGCTGGCACGCTTTACTGTACCGAAATAAGGGTTAGGGTTATGTAATTCTGATCGTTCAGAAACGATGTTCCGGACACTGTCCATGTACATACCCACCTGCACCACACATTATATGAGCATGCGCGCTGTACTACATGTATTGATGTCTAAGGGCTGTGCATCGTGTAATTATCGATTTCCCTTGTGTTGTGCCGAAGGCTTCGGGCGAGGACTCGCAGCATACGCACAATGTACTATTATACTGCTATCTCTATTATGTATATTACTTCATATATGATTTCGGTACAAATGTGCTCTATTCAGAACACCTCATGGAGGTGTTCCGGAATACCACGATCTCGGAACACCAATGTGCCAAACACCAATTTTTTTTGTCCAATCATGTGTCACTATTTTTCAGTACAGAACGCCATTCCGGCACTTGAACAAGGGCCTAAGCGCCATAAACCATTAAAAACGGTTTCGAAAGGGTATAACTCTGTGCGCCGCCTGCGCGACTCACAAGCTCAAATTTCACGTTTCCGTGCTGACGTCAAATGGCGTAGCAGTTGGGGACTGCGTCTCTCATGTTTTGGACTGATACTTTTTTCCGCATGGCGCGGTTGGGTTTTGCATCAGATATTTTGCGCTTCTTAAATACACATCCACTTTTTTAAAAGTGGATGTGTATTTACATGCAAACGCAGTAACGCAAAATAATACGGCTACATGGCTATTGCCGATTTTATTTTATAAAAACAATTGAGCTATTGTGTAGATACCACTATATCGCTTGCATTTGTGGCTCTATACAAATCGAAGTTATCCGTGCACAACATAGCCATAAGCTCATTAATGGAAAGGTAAACTGCCCATCGGTTGCCCTTATTCCTTTCGTTTCCTTTTCCCCAACGCCTTTCTTGTGATCTCGTCATCGTATGCCACAGCTAAAACAGATTTTGGAACATTAGCTCGAATGACTCGTTCGAAAGTTCCTGCAGTATATTTTTCATCACCCTCAGAGTTTCCTTATCCGTTTCAGCTGTAAGTATTTCGATCACCTTGTCTTCGCCCAGCAGCTTCGTCAAAGTAGCTAGCAAATCGAACTTTAAATAGGGTCTTGATCTCTTGATGAAATGGATAAATTCTATCCAGGTGTAAATTTCTGCTTGACGGAGAGGCTGCGCATCTTGACCGAGCTTCAAAGCCAAGAAGACCTCATTCACAGGGGAGAGATCGTCCGAATTTTCAAAGCGATACTTTCTACCCCAAAACTTAAACAACTTATCTTCAACTTTTTCAGCGATGTCTTTTGTAGCTAGCATGTCCTTTGCATCAACAATCATTTGTATGAATTTAGGGTAACCGTAATGTTTCTCCAATATAGGAATTGGGTCATATTTTTCGTCTGGAAACTTCGAGTAGAACTTGTCCGCATACTCCCACCAGGCGCCAAAACGTCCGCTACCCATCCATGCAAACTCGACCTTGTTCAGTTCTAACACGTTAAAAACATCCTCTGGAGGAGTATCCTTACTAAGCCAGGTTTTAGACTGCTCAGCTTGCATCCGCAGGACGACAGATTGTTTCTCCAGTGATACGATACTTTCAGTTTTTGGCTTCTTTACATCAAAAAGCATTCTTATGAGCTCAACTTCTTTTTCTGCATGGAATTGCTCCTTCAACGTTGCAAAAAGAGGGATGTGTTCGCCATGGAACTTGTTATAAGTGTCAACGTAATTCTTCCAGGTATTCAACAATGGGCTGTCAAACAGAGACTTTCCTTCTTCATGCAGCTTCAATAGCTTGAAAACATCACTCGGAGATTTTATACAGAGTTGCATGAAAAATTCACTTTGTATCAGCTTCATGAATGCCTTGATGTCTGGATCTTGACTCATTTTTCCCTCTTCAATGATGCGCGCCACACCATCGACTTTGTAACTATCGATGAGTCCTCCAATCAAAGAGCCTTTAGTTTTTGGCAGACTCCCAATTTGCTGCTTTTCCAAGTACTCGATTGCCGTTTTAAGTGATGGATGGGTGCTAAGATCCTGCACACCCGCCGCTTTCAGCCCAAGCTCGTCTAGCATCTTGGTCCTACTAACTGAAGTCGAAGCCTCTCCTCTCTCTTCTTCGTAGTTTGGGTACTCGCGAGAATGCTGGCTACTTATGTTGGTTAATAAGTGAGACTTGGATATCGTATTGGAAGCTTCAACGCTTGCCAATATGAGCGCAAACGCCATTGTCTGAAATCGCATGGGAGTGCTACAAATTGTCCTTAATAGGGCTGTCACTTTCAAATAAGCAGTGTATGTAGACAGCCCCTGTAGTAGAAAAAAAAAGCGCAGGCTCGAACTGCACTTATTTCGGGCTTGCGCGTTTCTTTCCCAACAATTCGTGGCTCCAACATCAAGGCCACGGGAGGCCGCCAAGCCTGCCGTCCGCAAGGGCGGAAAAACCGTCAGACCAAGGGATGACGACAATAAACAGTCTAACTTCACAGGCCCCGCATTAGCAGGGGCAGAGGCCAAACTCCAGGACCATAATGAGCAGCCTCAACATATGTGGCGGCAATACAGTATATCGTGTTTGTATCATGGACATAGATGACGTCATACCAGAGACGTCACCCTCACATGAGGATTCGATGTCACAGCATGGGACGTAGGACCTCCGACGTAGAACCTCCTAGATAAGGGATGCAGTCACAGACAATAAAGGTAGGGCAAAAGTCTGATGACTCGAGATACAGTGAAACGGGTGCGAAAGACGCTCACAACGGCCAAATGGATACTCACAACACCAGAGTGTTGAAAGCTTCATTTTCTATACTTAAACACAGTAATTAGAGTCGACAGTAGCTATAGAGAATAATCCAAGCAGTAAAACCTGTATTAGAACCCCACTGGGGTTATCACTAGAAACGTGGGGTTATATTCAAGGGGGGGTTCTATTTGAGAAAAAAATGCTTGTATGTGGTTAATGTGATTCCTGCTTCATATCAGATTCGATTCTTGAATTACAAAATAATTGCGCGCAAAAATTGGCGCGCTTTGCTCGCTGCCAGTCGTACACAATACCAGTATTAATGTTGTTGTTATAGCAATCTACCAGACTGGGTACACGTAACAAAACTGAGGTAACAGTTACATCTAGCAAAAGTTAGGTACAGGGTGAGGTACACTTATGATTTCCCTAATTAAACCGATAAAAAAGTTTCGAATTCGCAGTCTAGACCTCACCCAACAAAGATGGGGAGGTTCTGGAAAAGAATCAGGAGCGTAGGATACCAACGGACGAACGGCCTGGGCACGGGTCCAGGCCCCCTCCCCCGGACAGCGGCAAGCCCCGCCAACGCGAGCGAGCAAGTTCACCGTCAGCAGCGATAAGTGCGGTGGTGAACTCTGTTCAGGACAATAGGGACTGGCCTCACATAGAGCCAGTCCCTGCGACAACGAGGATAACAATTGGGGGTGTGGGAGAGCCTACGGGGCCACTACACCCAGGACCAAGGGTGCACGCAAATGCCGCGAAGAGCGGTGTTACGACAGGGTGTGAAGAAGTGCCTACGGGGCCATCACACCCAGGTTTCAAGATGCAATCTCAGGGAAAGACGCTTGGGGATGTGGCAGAGCCTGCGGGCCACCACACATAAGCCCAACTGTGCACTCACAAGTTGCTATTATCGGAGGAATGCCAGGGTGTGAAATAGGGCCTTCGGGGCCATCACACCCAGGATCAAAGACGCAATCTCCCATTATGGAAGAAGGAATGCATAGAGGAATGCTGAGGGGACGACTGCACCGGAGCGAGGTGAGCCTGTAGCGCCACCTAACCTAGGCTTACCTAGGGATCAGACCGATGCTACCCAGAATGGACAACTCAAGAGTGTAGAAGTGTCTGCGGGGATGCTATACATAGGCGCCAACCTGCCATTTGCAATTGCTAACAATGGCGAAACACCGCGAGTTAACGGACAAGAGCTGGTGGAAGAACGTAACTTTCACCTAAGCTTGAAGGACATCAAGTCAAAGGATGCGAAGAGCATTAAGAAGACTAAACAAGGGCTCCGGGGAACCGGACCGAATGATCCGCCATCAGTGACAGGATGTGCGGCGAACAAGAGAGCTCCTACAACAGTGATGCTTGGGGGTGAGGATATGCCCAAGGGGCCACCACACCCAGGACTACTTATGGACACTTACGATGTGAAACAGAGTGAACGACTCTGGAAAGGATTTTGGGAACTTGTGTCGGAGTGGCGATGGCTACACCGGGACCAAGTGGTTTTTCATGGCAGTGTTGTGGACGAAGACGGGATTCGACTGTTAAGCAGTTTAAAGGGCATTTACAACCTAGACCCAGTACCGGATCAGGACTTCAGACGACAAGACCAAGAAAAACAAGGTTTGCCGAGCAAGGACCCGACTTACATGTTTTATTGAGCCTAGATTGCATTCTAGTCTTTATATGTTCGAAGTAGCTAATGGTAAAGACTAATTAGACTACATTTTACTACTACCACTAATTAAACCGATAATAAATTTTATATACCGTACTGTTAAATTGGGTGGGGTTCTATTTGAGGGATGGGGTTGTAGAATTAACCAGGTGGATGGGGTTCTAATACCGGTTTTACAGTAGTGAGAAGTACAGTACACCTTTTCCAGTCTTATTTCGGCAAGAAAAAATAAAGAACAGCAACAGCAAGAACAAAAGCAAATTCGGCAAGAATTCGCTGTCAGAAAAAATTAAAGGGGATATTCCAAAAAAGGACTCAAATCCAGAAACATCGTCAAAACGTGACTCAAATGGCTTTAATATGTTGTTTTAAATATTTAACACAGGAATTTATGGTAAAATACGACTAAGTTACGGATACTGTGACTCTTCCAATTAGGTTATTTGGAGCTGGTTTGACCTGGTTTCGAGCCGATCCTGTGCTGGCCCGGACCAGTCCCGAATCAGCTTCCAGGTGCTGAACTAGAAGGGATTCAGTCAAGATCAGTGCTGGGATTGGATGTACAACATCCCGAGAAGCCGATCCGAAGCTGGTTTCGCCTGATACTTGATGATCGGGTTGGTTGAAGATCGGCTGAGAACCGGGTCAGAATCGGGCGGGGCTATTCCGTACCATGCTTTTTACTATTCCGTACCCCAGGATCGTGGAAAATTTTCATTTGCTTTTTATTGGTCATGTTAAAAGTATTTACATTTTAATAAATGTGACAAATCCAAATTTCTGTCAGGTGCCGTCAAAAATAGAGATTAAGCATTCTATAGCTTAGCTTTACCAACCATCAATGAAACTAAACCGATTCCTCTGGCATACGAGCTGTCCAACTTCGACATCAATGAAAAAAAAATGCGGATCAGGAATTTAAAACTTTTCGGTTTAAAGTTAGCTGTATTTGTCGTGAATTATGCCTAAATACATCGAAAAATTGGTTTTCCGGCATCTCCCGGTCCGGAATACGCTCCTTGCGCTCCTCTTCGGCCGTTTTACGAGATACATAGCGATGACATTTATCATCTTTTGCATCGCGACGAGTTTCGTTTGGAGACACATAGCGATTGTTTTGTTACAGTGTTTGGCCGCCAAAACTACCGTCAAAAATCCAAATCGGCGTGAGCACAAACCGTGGACCGATTTCAATGAGGTGCACGAGATCTTCGCCACGATGCGGCGCTGCTTGCTCTGCTTTTTTGTGTCTGCGTCGTCGGCCAACTGGTAATTGCGCACCAGATTTTGTTATCTGCATAGTAAAAACTCATCACTCGGTCAATAACTGGTTTGCTCTTTGGATGGTTTTTGGGTGTCCCCCACACTTGCGTAAAGAGTTTCTTAATCATTTGAAGATGGGGTGCGTCATCAAAAGTCTTGTCAAACTTGAGCCTGCTAGCGCATTGCCGTCATCTTGAGCTCATCCATCGTACGCACTAAAAATAAATAGCGTAAAAACGAGTCAACTAGTATTTTAAAATATGCAACTACTTGGACGATTGCACGCACCAGTTCGTACGAGGAACTTGAAGGACAAAATAACTGAACCACAGTAGATCGGAAAATGAAGGGACAAGGTAACAGTGAAGGAGGGCAGTCATCGGTTGCCACGGAACATACCCCGGGTAACGAGGGTAAAGGGTCACCGAAGGAAGAAAGTAGTAAAAAAACCCATGAAATTAAACCCGGGTGAATTGACTGTAAGAGCAGTGCGGAACCACTACCCGAACCAATCTTAGATTCAGGTTCAAATTACGTACCAGATAAGGATACGAAGAGGTCAAAACCCGGGCCGGATAAGGATACGAAGGGACGCAGCAAGCGAGCCATCACAAATCAACAGCAGATTTGTAGGTAATTAAAGCCCAAGCGAAAGACACTTAACGGCGTTAAAAAAAAGATTGCTACGCATGAAGGAAAATTCCGGTATTTCACGAGTGCAGTAGAAGAGGAGGAAAAGAGTATTCGCTAACGAGAAGCTTTAGTGGCAATGGTTTTTCAGCAAGTCAAAGCGCCGTCATCGGGGAACTGTCAGGCGTATGGCATCGTCCAAGCTCTTTTCAATTCGTCGTTGGAATCGAACCCCATGATTTTAGAAGTGGCGATAGCACGGGTGAAACAAGGTTGTGTAGATCGGGGGATGTTGGACTTCCAGCTGAAGTTTCCCCCAGGCATTCGAAAGCAAACTCTACGAAGTATAGGGAGGGTTATAATAAGATTTCTGCGAAGCAGCCAGAAATTGAGTTCAAGAAATATCTAGTGGAATATGGTACTAGTCCATCGGCGCTGGATGAAACAGTAAGTTGCAAGATGTGGGGGGAGTAATGACACTTTAAGTTGTACAGGGACAATGTTACAAAGGCACATTTACGTCGTCAGTGAAGATGCTACAAATGGAAGAGTAAGAACCGTCCATTATGCACCAGAGACTAGGATAGCACAAAGAAAGAAGTTCGCGACATGTGGAGAATATCCGCTTCACATCAGGCATTGCTTGCAGGAGGTTAAGAAATTCAAGAAGGAGGCGGTGGAAAATTACCAATCGTGTTAAAATTTCAGAGAAACCCATTAGCAGGCTTATATCCACGGTTGGAGGAATCACGAGAACGCCAACGGAGAAAGGAACGGAATGGAGGGTGTAGAGATGACTGACACCGTCGAGGGGCAATGGAACGGAGGGGGCAAGCAGGAGTACTGTTAGCGCAGCTACCGAAATTCCATTTAAGTATCGCGGAAATCGACGCCATTCTGAAGAAGTATGGTGGCCAACACTGTCAGAGTATCGAGCCAATGGACCTGGATTCCGCACCCACAACTAATCAGCTCGTACGGCGGTCGGAAGGCACGAAATCAAGTGATTTAGCACACGCGCCTCAGTTCGTCCTTAATTTAATCGAACACCTGCTAAATTCTAGGCAAACAGGTAACAAGACATTATTGCAATTTTTAATAGATACTGTGTCGCACTTGTCACCGGAGAACCAGAAAGAGCTATTGACGGTAAACTTGGGAGATCCAAGAATCAGGCGGTATTTTGCGGAGACTTACGGTGTAGCGGAGAAGGTGTTACTCAACTGGCATCATTACACAAAGGGACCATATCTGTTAGAGGACGAGAGCAAAAGAGTAAATTTTAACACGGAGATTCTAGCGTTAAAGACCGCTTCAGCAAACGAGACATCACCGTCCCGGTCACAACCTTAGGTGGAGAGAACAGATGACGACACTAACAGGTCAGGGGACCAACAGCCAGTGAATATGGATGCGGAGAAAGGGAAATCGCACAAGAAACGGGCACTCGCAGAAGCGTATGACCATGACCGATCGGAGATCCCGAAAATCATCGAGCCAGTCAGCGGGAACTATTTGATGAGCTCAACGCAACTGACAAAGGGCAAGAATCAAGTACTGCTACATTGCCAGAGAGGGAACATGAAAAACACACAGAATCTGTGAAAAACACACAAACGTGTGAAAAACACACGACGGATGTGACTAACACACAAGAGACGTGAAAATCACACAAACCAATCTATCCTACCCCTATGGTCAGACGCTTCGGTAGAGATAAATCTAAAAATACAGGTCATCTGTCGAAAAATAAAGAGCACTAGGTCTAGGGCTAGACGATGGATCCCCCATATAACAAACGAGCACAAATGACTAATACTACAGTACACGTTAACATAAATAAAGCGTTATAAAAATGTTTGATATATTTACTTAATACAATACGAGTCGTGCTAGCATGTCCTTTGGTATCTTGAGCGTCAACGTGGGTCTAAATATCAACTCTGACTCTTCATAGTAGTATTTTTCCCACTCTTGTCAGCCCGTGCACATATTTGCATCGCAGTATATGCTTTGTATCTACCTGGGTTCGATGGCACCTGTGTCGGTGCCATTATTACTCCTGACGTTGCCGCTTACGTTTCGATCAACCGCAAGCCACGCATTCTAAGCGTCTGTCAGCTCCTTCAATCGAGCTAAGATAGGTGCCTCTTGTGTCGGATCTAAGCTTCGAGCAAATAAGAGCTGTGATTCACAACATGCACAGAGTAGCATTAACAAATATATTACCAGTACATCATAATTTTGAAGATGCTGTACCTGCTCCACGTCTTTCAAAGAAAACGAATGGCCTTCTCATTCCGCTCCTTCTCAACGCCTTTCTTATATAACGGGCGACTTGCAGCGACAAACAGCCGTCTACGCCCTGGGTAATTTACCCCCTGATAAGATGTCATTCGCGCAACCATTTCACGGGAAAGCGCGATTCCTCCCATGGTTGCCTTCATGACTGCCGTTACCCATGCCCAAAACCAGTGGGCAGTGTATGCTCTTGGAGTTCATTCTTCAGATCAGTAACGAAGCCGATCGCATTACCATTGCGCAAGAACCAGCGATTTGTCCCTGGTGTCGCGGCTTCATCTTGGAAGCGACGGACAAAAGCAATGGGCGACCCTCGGAGTTCTCGCCTATAATGACCAGGCACCCTGATAGCCAATGGCTAAATATACTGTATAATATACTGTATACTAATCACAACAGAACCCTTACCCTCGTCTGTGTGCTTGTGTGTTGGTGTGCTTGTGTGTTTTTCACAGATTTCTGTGTGTTTTTCATAGCCTCTCCATTGCCAGATTGGGCGAGGGTCTGGAACTCGATGACGTCAGTATGGAATCACAACACTGGTATTTGTTTCTCACAGGTTGGATCAGAGGAACGGATGTGGATGAAAGCGGCTGAAAAGGAAATGGTGGCAATACGATAGTTGCTAGATTGTTAAAGTCACCCACAACGCATTCTCGAGTGTGTGAGCACGGAAGTTGTGCAAGAACTGCCACGAGATTGGCGACGTGAATGTTGGAAGTTTTAGTTACAACTAGTCAAGACGGTAGGTATGGGAAGGAGTTGACATCATTTCTAGGGGTCTGGAACAATAGAGTACTAGCAGTCAAAGACGATACACAAAAAGCGGCCATCAGGGCAAGTAGATAAGAATAAAAAGTCCTCCACGATCATAAGTAGGGCTCAAACCCAAGCCCAGCCCGCACCGCAAAACCCGCACCCAACCCGCGCGGTTTGGGTTGCGGGTTGACCTGAGCCCAACCCGCAGCCCACACATAACCCACACTAAGGTAAATTGGAATTTTACCGGTAACTTGAACAACCCACAGTTGGGGGGGGCGGGCGGTCCGGCGCCCTCTTTGTCACTACAATGCAGCACAGCTCGTACTGAAGCAAGGAAGGACAACGTAACTGCGCGGAAAATTATAAAAAAACATAGACGAAAGATTGCCTCTGGAATGGTGTTTACTACAGAGGTCGGTTGAATATAAACGTGCATTGGCATTTGGGCGACTAACATTTGTAAATATTATTCTATGTCGTAGCAAGCAGACGCACTCATCTTGCAGCACAAGGTATTTTACCAAGAGCTCGCTGCCTCAATTACTAAACCGCAGATTGGACAATTAGCTCAATCTATGATTAGTATAACCTTTTTATTCTTCAGCCACCCTCGCATTTTTTTTATTTTAAACTTTATGTAGCTTCCCACGCCACCTCCACCTCGTGTAGACGGCTGTTAGTAAACCCTCTCATAGTGGAGGAGATAATATTCTGCCAGAAGAGAATCCACGCCTTCTGACGAAGTCCTTCCTTGCCAGCAATGTGCAACACACTAACCCAACCAGCCCGCAACCCAGCCCGCAACCCGCGGGCTGGGCTGCGGGTCGACCTCAACCCGCACCAAACCCCGCGGGTTTGAGCCCTAATCATAAGTATGGCAACGACCCGCTGTGATAGTTGGAAGCGCCAAGTCAAAAAAAGGCATTTGCGAACGTGGCGATTTGCGCATACATAAACAATGCACATTTGGCGGCTATTCTGGGAGAAGAAGCTATGCCACGAGAGCCTATTACTACCAGACTTTATAGATATTTGACAGCGCAACAGCAGATTCCAGAGATGCGGCAATTAGCGCGCCGACTGGAGAACGATGACGTCGCAACGTGGCAAGATCTGTCAACTTATTTCAGAGAACTAGCACAAACGGGTTCAGCAGGTGGAATATCAGTGGACGACCCGCTACTACTCTACTAAGGGCACTTCAACGGGAGTAACATTTCAGACAGAAGTCCAGCGACTTTTACAAACGATGGACGTATACAGCCAACTGAAAGTGGCGGAACTAGGGAACATGTCTAGGCACCAAGTGTTCCACAACCAATCCGGACCCGGTACAAGTAACTTATGTGTGTGTAGTCAAAATGAACGCGGATTTAAAGCACAAACAAGACAGCAGTGGTTACAGACGTGGAAGTGCGAACCACTCGTCTTCGAGCAAATTGTGCTCTCATTCAAGAGACGCATATTACATCATCGGCCGAAGCTGAAGAGATTACTGCCGCATGGGAGTGACTATGGCACTATGAAAACCATGACCATCGATTAGCGTACTGGAGCATCTCGTCACACAAAGCAGGAGGAGTAGGCATTTTACTTACGCCAGACCAAGGGAAGAAGGCGAGACCGTGGAAGCACCATCTATGGACGGCGCGAATCATCGGGGTGGACCTAGCCCATTGGACAATTTTTAATATTTTCCGCACCACATGATACTAACGTAAATCGTGCCAGGTTCTTTACAGGTACTGTAGGATGGGAGATTCAGAAGCGACCCAATGCCATCTTGGCCGGTGATTTCAACTGTGTTGAAGTGCCGTAATTTAATAGGTTAGGAGCATCACGTTTAATAAAGTCAGAATGTGGAGAATTATCACGTTTAGTGGAGAAATTTCGATGGTACGACGCGGCGCTTGCTCGAAAATCTGCGTGGGGTGCGGACGAATTAACCCGGCGTACTAAATATACCTTTTGACGGAGGGACACGACCAGTCGCCTTGACAGGATTTATACTCCAGAATATTTCTATACCTGGATCCACCGGCTTGAGACTAGTACGCCGAAAGTTCCTTCGGATCATGAACAAGTACTACTATGGTTACGGAACCCAGGGAGAGGACCCCAAGCGTCAAAACGACATCAATTTAGGATACAGTAACCAGTGAGAGGAGCAAACAAGCTAAGGGTCATGGAAGAAGCTAGGCTGAAGTGAAAATTTGTCAGGTTTGGAAAGACAGTGCGGTCGTCAAGTGGGATATCATCCGTGGAATATGGACAGCAGCAATCACTAAATTTAGAAAGAGAATAGCCCAAAGACGACGGAGGAAGGCGGCACAGCTAGCACAATCTCTGTACGGAATGTCAACGACCCGAGATCAAACTTTAAGTATTGCTGCTACCGACGCGATACAACAGAACAAGACTCGGATGGGAAGAAGACTTCAAAGATCGCTAGAATCTATGAGATTGTTATTTCAACGCACCGCAATATAGGAGAGAGATCAACGTATAACGACGATAACAGTATCGGACCCTAGTTTTGATCAACGACTGGATTCGAGTATTCCCGATAAATTCGTGTGGGTTTGGAGTAAAGTGTTAGGTTGCAGCCATAGGACGGTGCCCATCGCGAACTTGGATGATGAACCTAGACAGATTTGTACACTTTGTTACAGACAGACAAGTGACAAACAAGGAAAATAGCATGCTAATGGCGCCAACTGATGATGGTGATAAAGCGATTGCATTACGAAGTTTGGAGAGACGGAAAGCCGGAGGTCCGGATGGACTGAATAACGATTTGTCAAAGATTTTGCAGATGACGTAGTTCCAGACTTATGCGTCGTGTACAACCCGATTTTACAAGGTGAAACACCCCCTGACTCGTTTATCGAAGCAGTCATTATCCCACTACGCAAGAAGGGGGATTCGGCCGATGTTATGGATTATCGACCTATCTCGCTTTTACAGACAAATTACAAGATTGTTGCCAAAATTATCGCTACCAGACTGCAGGTTTTTTAGGGCGTCTCATCGGTGATCCACAACAGGGGTTTGTACATGGACGACGTATGGACAGGGCAGTGGTGTTGATGATGGATATCATACAACAATTTCAGGAGGAAAATTCCAAGGATGTGGAAAACAATGGTGGGGTTTTGTTACCAGACTTCACGAAAGCCTACGACACTATTGACTGAGATTGTTTAATGTTGGTATTAGCGAAATTAAGATTCTCAGATCGATTTATTTCTTTGATGCAACGGTTTCATATGGGCACTACTGCGAGATTTCTGGTCAATGGGGAATTGTCGAGTGCTATGGAGGTGGTGTCAGGGATCAGACAAGTGGCACCTCTGATGTTCATCATTGCGGTGGATTCTTTGGGCATGGCGATCACGGGTGACTGTGATATCAAGGGTAGGGTCGTTCAGCTGAGTGGGTGCACAAATTTTCGGCTTTTGTGGACGACTCCACTATTTTCTTCAGAGAGAGGGTAACCAAGTCGGACGAGCTTTGCAAGTGGTCCATGCCTTTAGCGCGTTGTCTAACTTGAGAGTGCAACCAACAAAGAGTAAAACCATTTTCGTGGAAGCTGCCTAACAGCCTGACTTATGATACGACATACCGGTTCTGTGAAGGGGTGACACGGTGATGTGGTGTAGTCGCTCTCAGAAAATCTTCCTGAGACGCGAACACCCACGGGGGTCCCAGACGACTGACTACCGGAGGGGGTACTCCGTCCATCCGAGTCATGATCCGATCCGGCTTGATGCCGGCTGGATCGGTCGCTTCCATCCGCTTGATCGCGACTGCTCGAATGTTGCATGTTGAAAGCTCACCTTGTGTACCCGTCAGTACTGGGTGGTTAGCTCTCCTGGTGGACCCTAGGGCGAAAAGTGTAAATCCGTCCAATAGGGAGATGAGGGTTAGGACTAGGGGTAGCTCCTGGGCGGAAATCGTCACCGGGGAGCTCGTCTGGCAATACACTTGAACTTTGTATAGTGCCGGCTGGGCCGAGAATAGTCGATCGGCCAGCTAAACCAATAAGACACTTGAAGTTTGTATAGTGCCGGCTGGACCGAGAATAATCAATCGGCCAGCTAAACCAATAACAATGAAGGGCGAATCCAAATGTGTATGTGAGGTAGATATAACTCCACACTCTTCCACAGAAGGCCAAAATGTCACCACTTCCCAATACTTAATACCGTGTTCAAAACACGGGCGACTTGAGGCGAGTATACGAAGTCGCCGCGACTCCCGGTCAGGGGACTTCCGGTGGGTTAACTTAACCTTCCCCGGGCAAACCAATAACAGCAAGAGGGGACCTTGTTAGCCCTCTGCCGTGAACCAATAAAAGCGACTTGTGTCTAAGAAAGCGAAACGTATACTGATTTATCCTATGTCCAATACTCCCTTTGTGTAACCTACCTCAAATAACACGGCTGACCAGTCATGTACCCTACCCAACGCGACCCGGCTAACTCCGACTTTGTGTACCGGTCCGGCCGGTACACCAACCCCAAATGGTACCAACCCGGCCGGTACACCGAACCCATATGGTACCAGTCCGAATGGTACATTGTACCCGGCCGGCTCGGCCGGATAGCCACCCATCCGCGCCTCTCGGCCGCTGACGCTAGCAATCCCTTGGCAGCCTCTCCTACGATCCAGGTGCCTACTCCTTCCACTAGAACAATCCTCTTCTTTCAGGCTCCCTTCACTCCATCCTTACAAACAATCCGCCATCTCGACCGTCGAACATCCATAGTCCTTCCGTCTGCTCAGCCCACTCGTCCGACTATCTTCGCCCCTTGTCAGGTCCGCCGACTTGATTTCTAGCCTGTCGCCGCCTGGCCGCTTGAAGACTTCCTCGGCGGCGACTATCCGGCGCCTACACCCTTGGACCTTATTTCCACCAATCAGAATGCGCCCTTTGGAAAGTACCTTGCATTATTTTATAAGTCGCTTCACCACAGCCGCCCCTGAGTCGCGACACGGCCGCACAACGGTCGGGACACGATCTCACTCGAACTCACTTGACCCGATACCGCTCATCCATGCCTCGCTTTGGTACGTCACCCCACCACTTTATAACATCTCCATGGACTCGGTCGGTCTCCGCACTGGCTAGCAAGCATGCCCACCAATACTGACATTGTCTTGATTAATCTCCAGTCTTGCAAATTGACAAGGCCAACGTCTGCCGTCTTGTTCTCGTGGACGACGACTCGCCTGCCAGCGGGGTGGAGATCGCAAAACCGCCGAAATCGTCTCGCACTCCCGATCTGGTGCTGTCGACCGCCGACGCCGAGGCTGCGCTCCGCGTCCACGGCCAAGCCTGCGGCGACCGTGACAGACTGAAAGCCGTCGTCTCCTCCCTTCGGGCGGAGCTTCGATCCTGTCAGGACAACTATGAAGCTCTGTCTCAGAGCTTCCAAACTTCTTGCGCGATGCTGGACCGTCTGAACCCCCGGGTCGCTGAGCTGAAACTCAGTCGCAAAACGGCGGAAGATGAGGTGGCCCGCCTCAGGGCCATTGTGGGTCAGCTTACGGACGCTCTACAACGAACTGCCGCGCCATCCGCCCCCATCTCCGAAACGGCGGGGATGGGAAAAAGGCTGGACATGTTGACCTCCCAGGTGGATAGCTTGGAGCATATCCAGGCCGACTTGATCCGTCAACTCGCCGCTGCCAACCGCCGGGCTGATGAAGCCGCCGTTCGGGGTCCGCCTCCAGAAATAATCAATCTCCAAGAATAGGTGGCCGATCTCGAATGCCAAGTCGCCGTCCTGACGGGAGAGCGAAACCGCCTCCGCATGCTGGAAGACGTCGTCGAGCCCCTCCGGTCTGCCAATCAGGAATTGGTCCAACGATCCAAGCTTCAGCGTAAGTGCCTCATTTCCTCTTACGTGATGACCCAGTCGCTTACAGTTTTTATTTTCTTGTCACTCCGCAGTTCAACAGCTAGAACAGCTGAAACAGCAATCTGCCAAAATTCCGGACATGTCTCGTGAGCTTACGCATCTTCGTATCCGGCTCCGCCAGGTGTCCCAAGACCTGGATAAGGTGAGGGACAACCGCGACCACCTGCGCGACTCCCACGCCCAGGCCCTTCGCCAAATCACGGATCTGGAGCGGCAGTTGCAAGACGCCACTTCTCGGCAACAGGAGTTGCGGTCTGAGCTGTACCGGGCCCGCCAGGAGAATTCTGACGCCCATGCCATACTGGCTCGGGCGGACCGTGTTTGTCATGCCATGCTGGATAAAGAGGATCGTTTTAGGTCCTTGTTATGTGGACTTCAAAACCAGCTTGAGGCGACTCAGAGCCAGGCCGCTCCCCTTTTGCAAGCTCCTCCCAAGGTACGGGAATCCGTCTTGTCTGTCTTGGGAATGGTGGATCAGTGGAAGACTTCTCCGCCGAACCCAACCCCGTTGCCCGCTGCAGCAGGGTCGGAACCTGAGGAACTTCCCGCCGGCTCCGACTCGCCCCTTGCCGGTCCCAACTCTTCGTCCGCCCCGGCAGGATCGCAGGGCCAAAAACGTCCGGCCGGCTCTAGCCCCCCTTTGGCCGATGCCAGCCCGCCTAAGAAGAGGAAGCAGAGCGAATCCCCACCCTCGCGCCAATGTCCTCCAGGCAAGTCGGACGACGGGGAAGAGCCCGGGTCGGAGAGCGAGGACAGCCTGTTCGCGGAGCGGTCCCCTCTTCCATCCCCTCAATACACTCCCGGTAGAACCGGTCTCACCCCCAGTTCTAACTCTGAAGAGGACTCGGAATCCGAAGCGGCCGTGGCTCCATCCGGGTCAGCGGCCGCGCCCTCTTCTGAGTCAGCGGCCGCGCCCTCTTCTGAGTCAGCGGCCGTGCCTTCTTCTGAGTCAGCGGCCGTGCCCTCTTCTGAGCCAGCGGCCGCGTCGCCTAATTCTTCTTCGGACTCGGGGCCATCCTCCCCTTCGGTTATCTATGACGATGACGAAGAAGACGAGGATTACGAGGCTCAGCGAGTCAACGTTGCATTAACCCGTTCTCGCGCGGATACCCGTCGCCGCCCTTCCCGTTCCGGTAGGCGAACGACGGGTCAAGTGGAATCCGATCAGATCATCGATCTGCAGACTCCGCCGCCGGCAGGTTTTGGTTCCGGGGAACATGAGCCGTCCGACCCATCCTTGCTTCCCCGCATTGTCGACGCCCCGGTCGCTCCAGTCGCGCGTAACTCGAGTTCCGACGGAGTGGCCGAGGAGAAAGTGGAAGACAACGACGAGGACATCCCTGACCAGTGGTTGACTCCTCCCGACCTGAGTGACTCAGAGGAACCTCTTTCCCAGGCTCTGGCCAAACAACGACGATCAACCCCGGCCGGGTCACGTACTACACGCCGACCGGCCGGCAAAGCTAAGGTCCGGAGGAGTTCTCTACCTCTCGCGCCCTCTTTTCCCAAACTTCCGCTTCTGTGGTTATCGGGAGGGCGTTTCCCCAGTGGGGCGGATCGGTCCGCCATACTGCCTTGGCCAGTCGAGCAACTGAGCAATACCAGCCTGGCTGATATCTCCAGTTCCCAACTCGCTCACTCTCTGTCCCGTCCGCCTCTCTGGTTGTTCCCACGATCTTACAAGGCGCCGTCTCCAGAGACTTGGGACCCTGACCTGATGAGGTCGGGCGCCATCGACACACTCATGGAGACCGAACCCTGGAAAATCTTGCACACCAAGATGCCGGATATGGGGCTTCCATCCGATCCATGGTTCACGGAATTCAAAGCGAGACTTCATGATTTCACCGTGGCTCACGCTCGGGCCATCTGGGAGTCTACCCACTTCCTGTACATCTCGGCCGAGGACAAGCGAGCGGACGAGTCCCTCCGCAGGTACTCCCTTGCCCGTAAGAATCGTCGGGGACGAGCTTCCGAGGCGTGGGTCCGTCTGTGTGCGTTCATCATGGCGGGTATCCGGGATGGTAAATGTGACTTGGACCTGTTTCTCTTCCCGTTCATGCTCCATCTACCAAACCGCAGGAGTGGAAATGCAGCGGAAGGAGGGACGTGGTATCCCGGCCTAGGTGCGTTGGATCAGACCACCTCTCTTTCTCAATCTTTGGCGGCCATTGACCAGCAAGATCCTTGGCGCAATCAATACCGCGCACGGCCCTCCGACCACCCTGGGCTTCGGGTGACTCGGCTCCAAGGCAAGTATAGTCATCGACGGGGATGAGTAGTCGGGCTTGCTTTAATTCTTCTATTTCTCTCAGTTTTCCTTTTTTAATATATCCATCCGTTCCTCTTCCGTTCCCACTCCAAACATTCACTGTTGACTACTAACCGTGGTTAGCCTCGCCAGGCCTGCTCGGGGGTCCGCCTAGAGGGACCTTTTATTGCTGCAGGGCACTTCTTGGTCCGATCGGGCGTGGACGCCCTGTTCCCAGTCGCGGTCGCTATATTCCTCTTTCATAGGACGGCTGGATTCGGGCGAGGGGCCCTCGTCTCTAGCGGCCGGTTTGATTATCTCCGATAGTTTGTTCATCTCCGCCAATTCGTCCAACAATCCTGGATCCGAAACGGTGAGACCGGTCTGATCTCGCATGGCCAAGGTGGCCAGATGGTCTGCGCTGTTATTCCAGTCTCGTTTGACGTGCAGCAATTCGTGCTCCGGCCACCTCCGCAAGGCGGACATAACCCGATCATTTAGCAGTCTCAGCCGCGGCGCCTTGCAATCTATCTCTCCGGTGATTTGCCGGATCACTAGGTTGGAATCACCGCATATGATGATCCGCCCCTGTGTCCGGCCAGCCAACAGATCTAGAGAAAGCAGCAATCCTCTATACTCCGCTTCGTTCACCGTGATGCCAGGCGTGAAATCCGAGGCGGCCGCGATCGCCTTCCATTCGGGCAGCTTCCACAAAATGGCACTATAGGCCCCGACCCCTTTCTTTACACTCGCCGACCCATCGAAACTCAAAACCATTAGTTCCTCCGTGGGTCCCACTGTTGGCGGCGGCAATACGATAGTTTGTCGAGGCTGCTTCCGAGGTGCGATCGCTATCAGTGCTTCCTCCACTTCCGCCCTGGGAGTAATGCTGGCAGCCACTGTGCCCAGTATTTCCTCTTCCCCTTTAGTACACTTAATCACTTCGAGGGACCACTGAGACAGCAGAGCCGCCCATCTCCCCAGCCGGCCATCAATCCCATTCGCCGTCAGGAGCCATGATAGGGTCGACCGTCTGGATAGTACTTTGATAGGCCGAGACACCAGCATTGTATAACACACATCCAAGATCCGTAATAGAGCCAGAACTTCCTTATCCACCAACCCATAATTAACTTCATTAACTTTCAGGGTCCGGCTGGTGAAGGTCACGGGGCAGTACACTCCATCGTGATCTTGCACGAGAGCGGCCGAGATGGCCCACTTGTTAGCGTAGATGATGACCACCGGAGTCTTATTAACATCGAAATGTTTCAGGACCGGTGTGGTCGCCATCTTCGCCTTTAACATGCCAAAAGCCACCATCGCTCGGGTCATGTGGTCGTCCGGGCCGGCCGCGCCGGGGTCCGGCGGCCGGCCGCTTGTCTGGGCGGACAAGGGCGCTTTCTCATTGGCTGAAATTGCCGGCCCGGCTTGCGTCTCCGCTTGCCTATCCAGCTCTCTCAGCTTATGGTAATCCACCTCCCGCAACTCATACAAGACCGCCGCATAGACTGCAAAATCCTCGATGAACCGACTGTAATAATTCAGGCTGCCCAAAAAGGATTGCATAGCCTTTAGGGATCGCGGGAAAGGCAGATTACTCAAGGACTCCAAATCCTTCGGGTTAGCCTCCAATCCGGCAATCGACACTTGATGACCCAGATAGGTCACCTTAGTCTTTCCCCAGAAACTCTTAACCACACTAATCGAAAGATTCCACTTTTCACACGTAATCATCAACTTCTCCACTTTGCCACACAGTAAATCCCAGGTAGTTGCCGTAACGAGAATGTCATCAATGTAAGACCGCCGCACCAAAACTGAAGGTTTTGGGTCGGGGTCCGGGTCACCTTCGGCGAACACATCCCCGACCAGAGCCGGATCTTGCTCCGCCTTGATCTTGAAGTGTCCGTACAGCGCGTTATCTATCAACCGTTGATAAATCTGCGGAGCATTCTTCAGACCGAACGGCATCCGGTTCCACTCGAACAACCCGAAGGGCGTCACGAACGCAGAGATCTCCCGTGCACGATCGGTCATAGAGACCACCCAGAATCCACTGGCCATGTCCAATGAGCAATACCACAAAACTTTATCCAAGTCCTCCAGCAGGTCGTTTATCAGCGGCATCGGATAAATCATCAGCTTAGTCAGCCGGTTCACCAGCCGGTAGTCAATGCACAACCTTATATCCACCCCATTCTTCTTAATAATAATTACAATGGGCGAAGCCCATGGCGAGGTGGACGGCTGAATTATCTTGGTGGCCAGCAAACCCTTGATAAGCTCTGACAGCTTTTCCCGATATTGGGGGGCGACTCTTCGGCATCTCTGTGCTACCGGCTTGGCGCCTCCCACATCAATATCACATACCGCCCCATGGGCGGCCGGAGGAAGTGCGTTCCCTGGTCCGATCAACAGATGTCGTCTTTTCCATATAATATCCTTCAATCTGCTGATCTCCTCCGGGGTGTTCACATCCGGGTCTCCCACTTGTAGATCGTCGATAGTGACCGCTGGGGGGCAGGGGGTCACCTCAGGTAGCACCGCCATCTGCTCTTCCATGCCTTCAACGTATAGCTCGCCCCCTTCATGAATGCAGACTTGATCGGCTTCGGCTGCTTCGGGATCTTGGTCGGCCGGCTGGGCCGATCCGCCTTCACTTCGGTCGTCACAACTGTCATCAGGGCTGACCGCATATGCAACTCTGCTTGGTCCTTTCTCCCGACTCTGTCGTTCGCCCGTCTCCCTCTGAGTGGGCAAAACCAGTTCCGCGATCGGGGCGTTGCTTCGGTCAATACATTCAGCCGGATCCGGCGACGGCCGGCTCCGCGTCAATATTTTAGAAGGGGTCCGGTACTCGGGTTTATCCACCATCGGAGTCTGGTCCTCTTCTAATTCTTCCTCTTCGCTGACCAGATCGGTGGTTGCCTGAAAAGCCAGGTTTTGCCACTCGATATAGCGTCTTGAGCCAATAGTGACATAGCCCGGCCGGCGGGGCACTTTATCCTCGGCCAGCCACATTCCAATAATCACATCTTCATGCAAGGTGAGGGGCTTTTCAGAGATGTTGGTCACGCTTATGAAGTTGAGATGACCACCCCCTTTAACAACCGATGGTACCCAGCACTCGCCCCTTGTCAGCCATAACTTACTCCGTCGGTCGTGTGGTCGTAACATTACTTCCACCGCCTTTCCCACTGGCACCGTTACAAACTGACCTAGCTTGAGGAACTGGACGTGGGCGCCATATAAGGGCCGCCGGCCGGCCAGCTGGATCTGTACCTCGTCCGGCAACGTCAATGTTCCATGCGATAAGTCCAGCCGTATACCGGCCGGGACCATAAAGTCCATGCCCAAAATTGCATCCTGCCCGGCCAGCTTGCCTACCCAGGCGGTAAAGTAATATACCAACGACCCAGCTAACGTAATCTTGACTCTTGTCCTTCCTTGGGTCATGTATGAGCTTTCTCCAATGCCGATACATTCCTGCCGCTTCGTCTCGTCTATCTCACACCCCACCTTACGAGCAAAGGTGGTGTCTACGATAGACACTTCTGCGCCAGAGTCGAACAGCATGGTAGCTTTCTGGTTATTGATTTTTCCATCCGCCTTGGCCTGCTTGAACCATTTATCCGGCGAGTGATACTTCCAATAACCTCGCGACTCGCCAGGTAACAAGTTCAATTCCATTCGCACTTCAGACCGGGAATACTCATCCGTCCGTATACTGCTCACCAGGAAGGGGTCAGCCGTACCGGCCGGGGACCGGGTGACGTAATCGTCAAACTTACATGTATTGTCGGTTATCCTTTGCTTTGCTTCTTGATTATCCTCTTTACCGACATATGCATAGATACTAACACTAGACCGCTCGGCTCGAACCAGATTCCAACCTGGCGAGCGATCTAGTTTAACATCTTTTCCGCTCCGGGCGGCAACATTCCAGCATGCTTGGTCGGGACGTACCACTTCTTCAACAGGTTGTAGAATTCTTCCATTGGGCACAGTCCCGCCTCATGCACCTCCCCGCAAGCCTTACACGTGAACAGACAGTGTTCCGCCGGGTGTCCCTTCCTCTCGCACTTCTTGCACGTCAGCCGCTTCCAGCAGCTCCGGTCGTCATGCTTGATGGACCCACAGTGGGTGCACTTGCGCCTGGGGTAATCCTGGTCAGCTCGAGCCGGAAAACTCTTCGACTGACCGGAACCGGCTGGCAGCCTGGACGGCTGACTGGCTTCTGCCGAGAAAAGGTACCGATACTGTTCCTCCTCAGACTCGCCCCCAGATCGCTGATACTCCTCTTCCGAGCTGGTCGCGTCTGACTCTCGGGCGACCATGCGGACGGCCCGGGCCGTCCTGGTAGATGGCGGCCGGCCTCCTTGATCCGCGTTAAATCGGGACTTGAAACGGCCGGTTCCGACTGCCGCCTTGGGGCCTCGCTTCTTCGCCCTTAGGTACGTGCGTAACGTCAATTCCAGCTCCGTCGTATTCTTCAACCGCAGTAACGCCAGCTGGTCTGCCAGCTCCTGATCGTCCAACGTGCTGATGAAAAGTTCCACGTGTTCACGGGCAGCTTCCGACCGGCTGGTATCTTCTTTAACGGGAATATCCGCTCTCATGCCAGCGACATTTAAGCGATGGAGATACTCCAGGGGGGTCTCATCCGCTCGCTTCTTGGTGTGAAAATATTGTCGCGCCGCTGACATTCCAGCTCCGCAGTATTGTTCCTCGAACGCACCGGCCAGTCCCCTCCAATTTCCTCGGGTTTCCCGGCTGAGCTGTTGGATCCAGTGTTTCGCTGGTCCCTTCATCAAATCCCCGAAGATCAGGCATTTCTCATAGTCCGTCGTCCGGTCTCTGAGAAATGCTGACTTCGTCTTGCTCAACCATCCTCGGGCCTGGTCCTCGTCCGCGTCGCGTCCGGTGAAGTCTTTCAGCTCGGACGTGGCCGACATTCGCACCCTCGTGATTGCTCCCGAATCCGCGTCAAACGCTTGGGCCGAGGCCATATGGGCTCGGCGGGCCATCCCCAGATCCAAGTCATCCGGATCGTAATGGTACTTGGCCGACTTGACGGATTCCATATCCACGTCGCTGAGAGACAGCTTCCTGTTCGTTGGGCGACGTCCGGTCCGGCGACCTGTCTGGCGGCTCGGCGGGGCGGCATGGGGTTCACTTTGCTTGGACTGCACCGACTCCATGTCTTCATCACTCGGCTCCCTCGCATAGTACTGGACTGGTCCGGGGGCCTGTGTTCCACGACGAGCAGGCTGGTCCGGTGACTTCGGACTGCCGCGGCTGGCGCTCAGCCGACGTTGCTCTTCCAAGTATCGCTCCATCATCGCCGAGAACATGTTTTGCAGGTGATCTGGCACCTGAGGAGCGACTTGAGGGGCGACTTGAGGGGCGGCTTGAGGGGCAGCCGGGCTGCCAGATTGGCATTCCTTCTTAATCCGTCCATCCGCGTCTTCGTCTTCCTCCTTCGGTTCTGGATCCGCCGTCGCTGTCCGCCAGGCCTGTACGCTGTACTGGCCGGCGTTCTTCCGCTCGGGCGTACCCGGATCCTAACGTCCTCCAAGTCTCATGGCTGTCGCCACACGCGCTGCTCCCCTTGGGCCAAGCGTCATGCGGGTGATACCCACTGATGAATCAGATGAGTCTGCTTCCGATAGGGCAGACTCGTACTGCGAAGAGCCCGAGTGTATCCCGGCTGGTTTGCTTGTCGCCGGCGGCGTGGACGGCGCCACTCCAGTCGTAGCTGTCATCTTTTTCGACGGCGGCGAGCAACCCACTAGCGGTACCAAGCGGTCATGCAGGGCGCTGGACGCCTCCTTTAACTTGTCCATCTTCAGATCGAACAACTCGTTCGGATCAAACACACCGGTGTTAATGCCGGCTTGTTTGAGTTGGTCGAATAGTCCTCTAATAAGGGACACGTGGCCGTCTGAGAGAGTTGGGGGGGAGACGGGACCTTTCAATCCGCCTATGATCTTCGGCCGTGTTATTTTCAGCACCTTATCCGTCCGCAAGAATTGCCCCAACTCGTGAAGATGGAAAGCACGCTCCAAGTCTATATCCGTCGATAGGCCGTCCTGCTTCTCTTCTTCCTCTTCGAAACGCGGTTTATCTTTGTGAGTCGGATAATCCAATTCCTGCCAATCCGGTTTCTTTAGGGGTAGGTGGGCCAGATCGCGACTTGGTCCCGATCCGGCCGGCTTCCCACTCCGGTCGTATCCGACTTCCGCTTTTTCTTCCTTGATTTTTTCTTTTATATCCATAATATGCATTTGTTCGTTAGGATCATGGTCGGAGCCATGATCCTTCCTCGGACTATGGCGACTTGCACCATAGTCCGATCCGGCTCCATCCGTGTAGCGGCCGGCACTGCAGTAGGTAGTACCGTAATCCGCCCCCGGCGGAGCCTCTAGGGGAGTAACTTCTTCTTTAATGTCAACCTCGAACTCCCCCAATCCGAGGCGACCATCGCATCCTTCCATCTTCAGCAGCATTGGGGGCGATATGCCTTCCCCCAATGCACCCGACACAACATCGTCAACAAATTTGACAGGTTTAGGTCTTTCGCCCGCTAGGGACAAGCGGTGATATCCAGGGTCACCAAGAGATCCGGGCACGCGCACCATTGTGGTGTAGTCGCTCTCAGAAATCTTCCTGAGACGCGAACACCCACGGGGGTCCCAGACGACTGACTATCGGAGGGGGTAATCCGTCCATCCGAGTCATGATCCGATCCTGCATCCGGCCGGCTAGATCGGTCACTTCCATCCGCTTGATCGCGACTGCTCGAATGTTGCATGTTGAAAGCTCACCTTGTGTACCCGTCAGTACTGGGTGGTTAGCTCTCCTGGTGGACCCTAGGGCGAAAAGTGTAAATCGTCCAATAGGGAGATGAGGTGTAGGACTAGGGGTAGCTCCTGGGCGGAAATCGTCACCGGGGAGCTCGTCTGGCAATACACTTGAACTTTGTATAGTGCCGGCTGGGCCGAGAATAGTCGATCGGCCAGCTAAACCAATAACAATGAAGGGCGAATCCAAATGTGTATATGAGGCAGATACAACTCCACACTCTTTCACAGAAGGCCAAAATGTCACCTCTTCCCAATACTTAATACCGTGTTCAAAACACGGGCGACTTGAGGCGAGTATACGAAGTCGCCGCGACTCCCGGTCAGGGGACTTCCGGTGGGTTAACTTAACCTTCCCCGGGCAAACCAATAACAGCAAGAGGGGACCTTGTTAGCCCTCTGCCGTAAACCAATAAAAGCGACTTGTGTCTAAGAAAGCGAAACGTATACTGATTTATCCTATGTCCAATACTCCCTTTGTGTAACCTACCTCAAATAACACGGCTGACCAGTCATGTACCTTACCCAACGCAACCCGGCTAACTCCGACTTTGTGTACCGGTCCGGCCGGTACACCAACCCCAAATGGTACCAACCCGGCCGGTACACTGAACCCATATGGTACCAGTCCGAATGGTACATTGTACCCGGCCGGCTCGGCCGGATAGCCACCCATCCGCGCCTCTCGGCCGCTGACGCTAGCAATCCCTTGGCAGCCTCTCCTACGATCCAGGTGCCTACTCCTTCCACTAGAACAATCCTCTTCTTTCAGGCTCCCTTCACTCCATCCTTACAAACAATCCGCCATCTCGACCGTCGAACATCCATAGTCCTTCCGTCTGCTCAGCCCACTTGTCCGACTATCTTCGCCCCTTGTCAGGTCCGCCGACTTGATTTCTAGCCTGGCGCCGCCTGGCCGCTTGTAGACTTCCTCGGCGGCGACTATCCGGCGCCTACACCCTTGGACCTTATTTCCACCAATCAGAATGCGCCCTTTGGAAAGTACCTTGCATTATTTTATAAGTCGCTTCACCACAGTGAGATACCTGGGATATCAGATCGGGCATGCGTCGCTTAATCGAGATGCACCACAACGTCGAACGGGGGACCAAGGGTCAAATTTGCCACAACTGCAGCTTAGAAATCGTCCACGTACTCTTTCGAGCGGTAAGCAGCAACTCTTCCTTCGTATGTTGATCGAATTTGCCAGCCAGGAGATTTTGACGAATCTGCGCTTGTTGAACAGACCGCGACTGGAGCTTCCGACCAGTGCCATGATCGACAAGCTGCTGCTGGACACTCACAAGTTGCTTTGTTTCGCTACACTGCTTTCGTCAGTGAACACGGCGTCACTCACTACAAGATCTTGTGTAAACGCTACATGGGGATGTTTTGTAGAGTCAGAACTTGACATTCCGGTCGTCCAAATGCTCGGTTATGGGTTCGGTACGGCGTTTTGAGAATCGTTTTCCTCACTAATCGAAGCGACTGGCTCGAGACGTTGATCCTCAAATTGTTGCCGAGGCAAGAAGGGCTCCAAACACACCGCCTTTTCCTTCCATCCCTAGACTTATACCGCCTTCATCCCCACAAGTCTTCAGTTCATTCACATTGGCTTCCAGTTTTTGTCTTTTCGTGCCATCATTTAGAATCCACTCATGCTTTTAATGTACTCGCTCGTTATGGTCATCGACATGTCAGCGTATGGTGTCCTGGCTGGAACAGCCTTCACATTTAAAAACACAAGATGATGGGATTAGAGAACACCATTTTTCTCGCAAACGACGAGGAGACTATGGCGGCGAAATAATCTAACAAGGCTTACTGCTATGCAGAGGATACTATTCTTGCAACGATGCCACAGCGAATGAGACCTATATCAACTTTCGGTCCAAACGTTTCCACTAAGGTCATGAGCTTTTTGCCCAGCGTGACTATTTTTTGTTATTGTGCGGGAAGCTTAATGTCACTGGTGATGGCTGTGTAAGGCTTGCAGCATGTCAATAAGGGCGGAAAAGAAGTGCCCCAGAACCCCATACATCTTTATATTACTTCTTGTTTTCAGATATTGGTTTTGAATTGCGCGCCAAAATTCAAAATCCCAGAAATTTGGTGTTACACATAAAAATCGTTTTTGGAGGGGTATGTGTTTGTAGTGATGTGAGAGTTGTCTGTATACCTATCGACCCTCCAACCGGTAGTACCGATTCTGGGTCTCTGGCTCTTGAACGTTCCCGATGTTCGGTCCGTTCCCAGCTGGTCCCTTTCCTTTCCGGGACGGTACTCCTATCTGAGGCAGGAGTAGGGTCGTTCTTCCCTTGAGGGGGCATAGGCTCATGATCCTTATGAGGGGGGCCCGGCCCTGGGCCCGGGTCGGCCGTCATAACGAATTTCTCTCTTTCTGATGCCTTTATTGAGACCCTCACACAGCCTGTGCTGGATCAGGGCAAGGTAGCAAAATCACAACTCGGGTATGTGCTTGTAGTAATGTAGTGATGACTTAATTTTTGAGGGAGATTAATATTACATAATACAATTTATCTTTTACTAAGGGACATTGCTAACGGGGTCACGACCCCTAAGCATTTACGGATTTTCATTGGTCCATTCAAATAAGGGATGTAAGTGTAATTTTTTTGGCCGTGATCCGTGACTCGAAGATGGGGTCATGACCCGAGGTGGGTCATGACCCCACCGGAGTATACACTGTTAATGACAACATCTACACACTTTCCGGCTACTTGTAGGTGCCGTTCCCAAGCTATTCTTTCTCGCGAGGTCCATGTTAAAAGTTGAAGTTGTCGACTAATATATGTGTTTTGTTTCTTTTTTTTGGTATTTCGGTTACACAGCTGCATTTGTAACGAACACACTAGCGGACAGTTGTGAGACTACTTTGGCGGCACACGATCGCATAGGAAACCGAGGGTAATGCATAATAATATTCAGTTTTAAATTACCTTCGTTCGTTCTAGTGCGTTTTGTACCATTGTTGCTCTGCGGGATTATTCAGCAGGTTTAGATTTTAATTTTCTTTTTTTAAATTATGAGCCCAATGCCGCAGAAGGGAGGAACGAACGATTTCTCAGGAAGACAAGCAACTACTGGAAATGTTGACTTGGTAGCCCGCGACCAAGTTTCGGTCACCGATGAAGAAAACCAAGATGTAGATGTTCGTCAACGCCATCAAGCACGAGACAAGATGAAGGACTTAATGAAGCTCATGACAAAGATAAATGAAAGGCTAGAAAAATTGGAGTCGCCAAGAAATGACGCAAACCCGCGAGGGATGAAAAATGTTTTCGTAATGGAGGAAGAAGATGTATGCGTTTGGAATCTTTGGATGGAGGTCTAAAAGCAGGCGGAATGCTCCAGCCCAACCGAATGACCCCGGGTCAGGCGCAATACGCGCAAGGATGGAACGCAAATAACGGGAATTTTGCGCCACCAAGGCAAATTCACACTGCACGGGAAATGAAGCTACAGCTTAAAGAATTTACGACAAATGAAGTATACAAAGGACTTCGATCAAATTTCAAGGATTGGGGTGTGCGGTTTATGCGGCAAATACACGCGTTTTTGCGGCAGAGAGTTCCAGCGGCTTCCCCTGGAACGAAGGAGTGAAGGTGGATGTTTTGGGACATTACTTAGGAGGAACCGCAGAAAAATACTTCAACAAACAAGTCGGGACGTGGTGGGATATTAACCCGTCTCTATGGTATATTTTGGATCTAATGCTTGAGGCATTCAGAACTAACATCTCTACGGCGCAAGGGATGAAATTTCTTATCGCTAAAAAGGACTCGAAATGGACGTGGTCCGAGCATTTGCTTTATTTGGTTGATGTAAGCGACGCGTTGGGATGCAAGGAGGAATTGATCCTGGAAAGCGTTTTAAAATACTCTGCACCTGAATTACGCGGACCTGGTACGATACAAAAATTGCGATTGGATCACCTAAAGCATGCAGAGGAACTGGTGCAATTTGCGCAGTGGCTAGAACAAGATTCAAGTACCAGGGCAGCAAATTGCGACATGGTGAATTAAGTGCAACACAAGGAAATTAAGAAATGTTTCAAGTGCAAAAACCTGGACATATCGCCAGAAACCGCAAGTCAGGAAACATAGGAAAAGAAGGCAAAGAGTGGGGCGTGAAATTTTCGCTGTGTGTTCAAGATCAGGCGAGTAGAGGAGACTTGGAATGGATACTAGACAGCGGAGCTAGCTGGCATCTAATACAAGATAAGAACGCACTCGAAAATACGCTTGGAATACATACCACCGACTACGGACTACTTGGAATGCATACTACCGACCAAACGATTTTACGCTTATCGCTCAAAGGGTCTATGGTTTGAAATGTGAATGCCGGTGGAACAGTTTAACAAGTACGGCATACATACGTGTATTACGCTGAGAACTCGACTAAAAAGATTATTTCTTATGGCAAATTGGAAGAAAAAGGTTTCGTGCTGAACTATCGTGGAAACAACAGGTCCCTAATGGAAAAGGGCAGTGGAGAGTTTTTTTCGATGTGGAACGGAGACACGATGTGCTTGTGGTTGATATTTTAAGACCAAAAAAAGAAGCGGATTGACGACAAATTTTTTTCGGCACCGGAAAATAAATGGAAAGTGACACTCAAGAAGGGTGCGTTTTCACTACCGTTTCGGGCACCTTAATTTCGATACGATCGAAAAAATGACGAGGGAACCAAATTCGAGGATTAAACTCACCGACCAGGTGAGGCGCAATTATTTTACCTGTCCCGAAGGAAAATAATCAAGGAACGCGCAACAAAAGCAAGATAGCGGACAGAATTCGCCCATAGATCGAATAGGCGGAAGAATCTGCAGCTCTGAAAGGGCCGATGACGCCAAAAGACCGTCGCAGGAACGGATATTTGGTTAATTTCGTGGACCATAAATCAAATTATTGTCGGGTTTTCGTTACTAGAACCTAGGGCCAAGATGCGAAAATGCTCGAACATTTTCTGGTCTACTTTGAAAAGAGGTTTGGATGTCATATACACCTGCTCAGAGCGGACGGTGGCGTTCTGCAAGAAGACTGTCGTGAGACGTCAAGTCAGTGAAGCAGTGAATCAAGCGTTTAATGGGTAGGTTAAGCACATACATCGCACGATTTTAAGCATGGCTAGGTGCATGATATTCACGTGCGGCCTGGACCTGCATTTTTGGGGAGACGCGGTAGAGTATTCGGCATATATCCTGAATCGCAGCTCTACGAAGGCCAACGCAAAGATGGCGTCGCCTACGGAAGTTTTGACGGGTGTGTCGCAAAACATTGGAGAAATAGTTACGTTTGGGAGTCCATGCACAATTTTTTGCGACGCAAGAAAGAATTCTTTGTAACCGAGGGAGAAAGTGGGGATTATAGTAAGAAAATCTGGCGAAACCAAGGGGTACCGCGTGTACCTGCCAAAGGAAAGGCTCGTGACACAGCACGTAAAAAAATCAAAACACTGAACCCGGTACAAAACGAGCAATTAGAAGGATCCAAGAGACGATTGAAATGGGAAATATTACGAAGATAATGCACCTGAAACAAGGAGCGTTGAAAGCGTAGTTGGAAACGCTGCAGAATCCGGCGGAAGGATGGTTACTATACGAAGATCGTTAGATCAAGTAAACCTGGTCTTTTGCCACTATCCGAAGGGATCAAAGGAAGCAAAGAAGCAAATAATTGGATGACTGCGATGGTCAAAGAAATACGAGCGCTGGAACAAAATGGAACCTGGAAAAATTCGGAAAGAATGGCTGGTTTGAGACCACTCCACTCAAAATGAATATATAAGACAAAGTCGGATCGCGATGTGAATATCGAACGCTATAAAGCTCGTTTGGTTGGCTGAGGAAAGGAACAGGTGTACGAAAAAAACTAACTACGAAACTTTCTCTGCGGTGATGGACATGACAACAAGCAGGATAATTCTGGCAATGTCAGTGATATGGGGAGTGATGGCGAGGCACGGCGATGTGCCAAACACCTATGTAAAAGCACCTACCGAGAAAGACATGGACATCTATCTCGAAGTACCAGTGTGAATGGAGATCTCACAACAAGGTTTTAATAAAGAAAAGGTCAAAGGACAGAAGGAGCTGCTACTGAAGTGGGAGAAGAGCTTTTACGGTTTAAAGCAGGCGGGCGGCTCCGGAATCAGTTACTACACGAGTCGATAACGAAGCACGGATACATACAATGCCTGACAGATTCGTGCTTTTACGTGAAAAGGGATGATTAAGGAATGACTCTGGTGGGCGTGTACGTGGAGGATTCGTTGATCACAGCAACAGATGACTCCCGAGTGGAAACACTTTTGAAGAACTCAGCGAACTACAATTGAAAAATCTGGGTCCAGTCTCAAAGTTTCTCGGAATAAGGGTTGATTACGATTCGAGTGGATGCAGACTTGACCATAAACAAAATATCGACGAATTGATTGCCAAGATGAACTTGGAAGGGTGCAATCCGGTGCGTGCACCGACCGATGAAAACGAAGACACAGAACATGAAGACCAGACGCTGTTGTTGAAATCGGGTGCCGAACCGACCATTGCAGATTTTCAATCTTTGGCCGAGAGTTTGTTGTGGATCGCGCAATGCACCAGGCCGGACATCATGTTCGCGGTGCATCGCATGACACGTGCTACCCATGCACCTACTATCCACCACTGGAAGCTAGCGAAAAGAGTGGAAAATATCTCAAAGGGAGTGAAGCTTTGAAGTTCACTATGGAAAGAGACACTACAGCTGAAAAGGATTCGTTTTCATTGACGTGCTACAGTGACGCCAATTATAAGGGGGGCAAGGTTGACAGAGAGTCCGTCACGGGAGGACTATTGAGATTGAATGGTATGATAATTGCTTGGATATGCAAGAAGCAAGGTGGAATTTCGCTACCAACAATGGAAGCTGAATCGACAGCAAGCTCGATGGTGATTCAAGAAGTATCGGGGGTTAAAGAGTTGCTCGATGAGGTAGGATTGAAAGTGAAGACGCCTGTTGAATCGTTTTTGGATAACCAGGCGGCGATCAAACAACTGCAAAGCGAAGAAAGCAGTGCTCGCGCGAAGCATATCGAAGTTTGCTTAAAATTCGGGAAGAGTTTCGTGAAAAGAAAGATTATTAAGGCGAACTACATCGAAACGGCGAAAATGAAAGCAATTTATTAACGAAAGGATTAAGCGCAACTGTGGTAAAGTGACTTATGAATTAATGTGAAGTACTTTCCAGAGGGCGCATTCTGATTGGCAGAAATATGGACCAAGGGCGTGGGCGCCGGATAGCCGCCGCCGAGCATACCTACGAGCGGCCGGATGGCGCCAGGCCTGGAATCTGGCCGGACGAACGTGACAGAAGGCGTGGATAGCTGGGCTAGCGGGCTAAGCGGACGGGACGACCGCGGATGGAGGACGGCCGAGGGGCGGATTGGTGGCGGATTGGTTTGGAAGGTATGAGTGAAAGGAGCCTGAAGGAAGATGAGTGTTCTAGTGGATGAAGGAGGCACCCGGATCGGATGAGAAGCTGCCAAGGAAGTGCTAGCGCCAGCGGCCAGGGAGCTCGGATGGATGGCCATCCGGCCGAACCGGCCGGGTACAATGTACCATCCGGACTGGTACCAGCTTGGTTCGGTGTACCGGCCGGGTTGGTACCATCTGTGGTTGGTGTACCGGCCAGGCGGATACACAAAAATCGGAGTTAACCGGGCTACTTCGGGTAAGACACATGACTGGTCAGCCGGGCTATTTGGGGTAGGTTACACAAAAGGGAGTATTGGGTATAGGGATAAATCAGTATACATTTCGCTTTCTTAGACACAAGTCGCTTTTATTGGTTCACAGCGGAGGGCTAACAAGGTCCCCTCTTGCTGCTATTGGTTTGCCCGGGGAAGGTTAAAGTGACCCACCGGAAGTTCCCTGACCAGGAGTCGAGGCGTTTCGTACACTCACCTCAACTCGCCCGTGTTTTGAACACGGTATTAAGTATTAGGAAGTGGTGACATTTTGGCCTTCTGTGGAAATGTGTGGAGTTATATATGGATTCCCCTTCACATACATGTTTGGATTCACCCTTCATTATCATTGGTTTAGCTGGCCGATCGATTATTCTCGGTCCAGCCGGCAGTATACAAAGTTCAAGTATATTGTCAGTCGAGCTCCCCGGTGACGATTCCCGCCCAGGAGCTACCCCTAGTCCTAACCCTCATCTCCCTATTCGACGGATTTACACTTTTCGCCCCAGGGTCCACCAAGAGAGCAAACCAGCCAGTACTGACGGGTACACAAGGTGAGCTTTCAACATGCAACATCCGAGCAGTCACGATCAAGCGGATGGAAGTGACCGATACAGCCGGCCGGATGCCGGATCGGATCATGACTCGGATGGACGGAGTACCCCCTCCGACAGTCAGTCGTCTGGGCCCCCCGTGTGTGTTCGCGTCTCAGGAAGAATTTCTGAGAGCGACTACACCACACAACAAAGCTACTTGTTCTGCGAAGCATGGTTGGGTTGGTTTGATAGAGAGCGGACGCGCGCCGAGAAGGAGTGCCCGAAGTATTTCTATTACACTTTAGAAATAGCTGCATTTGTAACGAACACACTGGAGGAGTTGTGAAACTACTTTGGCGGCACACGATCGCATAGGAAACCAAGGGTAATGCATTATAATATATTCAGTTTTACATTTACCTTCGTTCGTTCTAGTGCGTTTCGTACCTTTGTTGGTTTGCGGGATTACAACAGTCCAATTACAACTTCTAGCTGTCAAAGCTGCGCACCAGAATTGACATGGCGTAAATAAAAGTAGTGCATACTGAAGGGACCATACGAGTCAAGTTTGCTAATTATTTGCGTGCATAAAAACTTTTATATCAACCAAGTAATCTACTGCCTTACAATTGAAGATCATACATAGGTTGTATGTGTCGATTTCAACACTCTTCATGTTAGGGCTGTGACTTTTCTGGGTCATTATCATAACCCTCTTAGGAATGCATTTGAAACCCTCACCTAGTTTCAGAACATATGGGCCCGTGACCCGAGGATTGTGACTGTGACCTGGGCACTTCCCGGTATACTGGTACTAGCACACCGGTATACCACAAGTTTTGGGTGCCGCACTTATTATTCCCCCTGTCGACCAATCAGGGGGCGCTATTTCTGGTGTATTTTCTATGCATCTTTTCTCCACCGTGAAGTTGTATTTAGCTTCAATGACCGAGCGTGCGGTGCTGTCAATAGCGTTGGGCGTTGCGGTTGCGGTCTGTGGCTATTACTGCAGCAAAATCGTGAGTCGTCGACGCTATGTTAATTTAAAGAGTCCATCAGCTGTACGACTCGCTGCGGCACCGCGCCGAAGTCTACAAGAGCTGCCGACGTCTGGCCGTTGGGTGGCACTATGTGGCACTGTTTTCGATGTAGGTGGTGGTGATCCGTTTTTCGATGCAAAATGTGCTGGTGTCTATGCTCACTGGGTAGGCCACGACGTGACGTATCTGGTGTTGCAATTAGGACTTAATCCGGACGCTGCGGATGACGCAGAGGCTGTGAACAACTACTTGGACCGTGAATGGCAATTGGACCAGCTACAGGGTAACAGCGAGGCGATACAGCGCCGTTATGAGCTGCTTCAAGAGTGGTTTGTGCGTCTTCACTCACGCTACGACGTTGTAGCGCAACTAAGGGATCTCTATGTCGGTGTGAAGTGGGACGCGTTGAGAGCAAAGTTGTTACCATTGGATTCAGACTCGAGTTCCAGCGGCAAATGCCCGTTAGGATTTGGGGCTAAAAAGGTGCTGAAACGCGTGACTTGCAAAACAAAAAATGCGAAGGATATAAGAACGATCACGTTCCAAGGACAACGTTATGATGTTACAGATTCGAAATTGTTCCATCCTGACAGCGGAAAATTTGCACACTTCGTTGGTCACGATGTCACGTTTGCTCTTGCAGTGCAATCGCTGCGAGTAGAAGACTTGGATGTAGTACCCAAAAGAGCGTATACGTTTGAGGAGCAATTGTTGTTGGAGAAATACCGCAATGCGTTTACAAAGGAATTGGTGCTTGTAGAAGTTGCTGAAGAAAATGAGAACAAGATAAACTTGATGAATCTGCACCGGATTATCGACGAAAGCAAAGACAAAGCAGGCGAAACATGTTTGCAAAAGCTGGAAAAGGCTCTTGAAAGTGCGAGTGCAGAGCAAGTGAATGCAATTTGTGCTCGAACGACAATGACTCCATTGCACAAAGCTGTGGAGAAGAACTATCTGGATCTCGTCAAAATACTGGTTGATGCTGGAGCCGAGATCAGAGCACGTGCCGCACTTTACGATGACGAAACTCCGTTGGAGATGGCTCACAGATTTCATTTTGAAGATATTGCTGCTTATCTTGAGAGTGTTGCCATAAGTGGCAAGTAGTTATTCTGATGAAGAGCTTTTCATTAAATTAATTGTTTTAAACAACATTTTTCATTTACAAACGACACGTGAATAAGTTTTTCATATTCGGCAAGTTGGCAAAAAGAATGTACATGTACGTATCACGTACTGTACAGTGTTACAGCAATGTACACGCATTAGTATATTGGTTCTCTAGCGAAAGCCTCGATCCTGCAGCATACGGTGAATACTCGAGATGTATTCAGGTCCGATTCCACAGCAGCCACCAATAATTTTAGCTCCAAGATCCAGCCACTGCAAAACAAATTCCAGATATCGCTGCACACTCAGGTCTGTACGCATTGATTGTGGCTCATTAAATTCCGCAAGCGCCCAATTCTCTGGAATGACCGTCAGTCTGTTAGCATATGCACCCAAACGGACTCCATGGCGACATAAACTTGCTTGCAAATTTTCATCGGCATTTAGTTCAGCAAGAGCCTTGCAAATAGCTTCAGGCTGCGAGCAATTAAAAAGAATTCCCCGCAACTCTGCTTTTGATACAGACTCGTTAAAACGTATTAACTCTTGCGCCGCATCACACACTTTTTCCCCGCTTCGAAGTTGGCCCCGAGAATTTAGCGTGAACGACACCATTATCTCAGCAGATCGCTGCGTGTCTCCACAAGCAGCCTGCTGCACTCCTAATAGCGCCATCTTTGCTTCCTCGATCGACGACAATGTCTCGGCGAGGTAACAGTCAACAAAGGGCTCTAACGCTGCTGCAATCATCGCATACAATCTCACGCCTTCGTTGTGTTCCGGTACTTTGTCTGCCCTGTAACTTTCTATCAGTGGAGGAAGCGACCCACATACCTTTGGCTTCGGTCTTGTCGTGTTTGACGACGTGAACGTCCATTCGTCACAAGCTTCCCGGGCTACTTGACCAGCTACAGTCGTGTAAGCAACAATTTCCTCGTCACTAAAGCCTACACCAGGTGTTACCCCGTAGTTATTGCACGTAATATAGTCGGAACCTGCAGCTAGGAACGACGTGTGAACATCCCGCAGCAGCTTGTGATGCTGCTGGTGCACAAGCGCAGTGGCGGACCAAATTTTGCGGTCATCAGGTAATCCACGCGCGAATAATTCCTCGCCTGTTCCTCCATCTAGCATCATTACGCGCGAAGAATTCATAGTGGTTGACGTTATGGTTCGGTGCAGTAAACGACGCCACATTCACAATTTTTATACTTCTACATAGTGATTGTAACGAGATATTCGGATAACCATCATGTTAAATTGTTTTAAAGCTTGAAGGAAAATTGCAATAAAAAAGTTAGCTTGAATTAAAAAATTGCAATACTGTAGTTTGCCCAACGTTAAGGAAGCGCCTCTGCTATGCACTGCAAGTATTCAGGTGGAATATTGCAGCAGCCGCCAACAATACTAGCACCAGCATCGATCCAGCGCATTGCAAACTTGGAAAAAACTTCCATGTCCACGACTGAGTGGAGCGCGCCAGGGACGAGGGACTCCTCCATTGCTCCAGCTCTGGACATTGGCGAGATGTGATCACCATATCCACCGATGCGAATCTTGTGCTTCTTAAACATTTCCACTAACTCTTTATTCTCCATCACTTGATCGATTGCCTTCGTAATATCTTCCGGTTGCGAACAATTGAATAAAATGCCGCACAAAAGATTCTTCTTCCCTTCAGGCTCACCCGGCACATTCATACCAGTATTACAAAACTCAATCAAACTCCGCACGCTGTCGACCACTTCTTCACCACTGCGCAGTTGACCAGTGCTATTCAGTGCAAATGACACGATCACATCCTTCTCCAATGGCTTGACACCTTCAAACGCCAACTTAGCTTCAGCAAGCGACGACATCGTTTCTGCAAGAAACAAGTCAACAGATGATAGCAGAGCTTCTCCAATTAGTAAGTAGGTATCCAATCCTCTCTGACGTTCAATAGTCCGATCGGATCGAAAACTATGCATAAGAGGAGGTAACGATCCACAAATCTTCACACGATCTTTCCGAGTGGATTTTGTTCTAGCTTTGGAGGCCAATTCACCCGCAGCCTGCGAGTATTCTCGGATTTCATCAGAGCTAAAGCCCAAGCCCGGGGTCACGTAATAATTGTTCGTCACAATAATCGTTGCACCGGCATTAATAAAATCTTCATGGACTTTCACCACCATTTGATGGTACTTCGGTGACACCAATGCACTCGCCGACAACATATTTCGGTCGTTCGACAGACCGGCACGGAACAGTTCGTGCATGATCGTTCCCGCGATTATGTCAACCTTCTTAGACTCCATTTGACTCTTCACTTCGCTGGGAATCACAATATGGAGACAACAGTGGCATTGGATTATTCAGGCTGCGACCAGGTGAAGAATGCAACGGCGAAGTTGAAGTTGATGCAATCACAGCTTCTAATTGGTTCAAAGTAGTCTCATTTGTTTTAACGAATCATTGCAGCGTATCCAAAGTTCCGCCATAGTGATACAATGGCAGACAAGGTAACGGAAATGACGTGGGTCGGTGTGGCCTACGCAGCGGCAGGCGCTGTAATGGTGCCGTTACTGTTGCACCGCATTTTCTTTTCTAAGAAAGAAAACCGCGACAACTCGGCTGGTAGCTGCTCGCTCGAGGAATACAAGACCAAGGTGCAGTTTTGGCCGACCTTTTACTCGCAACTCATTGACTAATTCTTTGTATATGACTGGGAATCATTGTGGCCATATTACAGCATGGAATGAGTGACTTAGACGCTAAATTTCAAGTAGCGGTCGATTTTATTGCTGCACGAGGAAATAACAACATGACAAGCGAGCAGGTGAACACATGACACGAGCAGGGGGTACATTGGTTAGCGCTGTTGATATAAATTGTGCTTGGGTTTTTGTACGGTAGAAATTGACGCTTTATGCGCTTTACAAGCAAGCTCACTTTGGCAAATGCAGTGTAGAGAAACCGTCAGCGGTGGATATGGTGGGATTAGCCAAATGGTGCGTGGTGTTTATAAGTGATCAAGAGCGAAACTAAAAGACTTACATTGGATGTAGGGAGAGTTGGAAGGCACTCGGTGACCTGGACCAAGATATAGCTAAGAAACAGTATGTGGAGTGGGTGCAAGATTTATTTGAGAAATTTGATTGTCGTGGCCCCAAAAGGTGGCGCCCATCGTATGCGTCTTCATCAATGACGAAAAGTAAAACAGAGTCATTGGATAGTCATACATCAATGGCTGGAGCCGTGAGTATACCAAAGGTGGATATGTACGTCTCGTTGTGATTCAAGTTATCGTAGTGTTTCGATACAACATTTGATTTGCCTTGATTTTACATAGGTCAACGGAAGATTGGAAGATAGAAGACGATGTATTTCACTATGCAAGCACGGGAGAAGTGGGCAAGCTTGTTGATGCGTTGGACCAAGGAGAAGACATTAATGGCCAGGTATGCTCAGCAACGATTCCTGTAAAGCATTATATATGAGCTACAAGTCGTTAACATTATGTAGGATTTTGAAGGACGAACTATGATGCATTGGGCTGTTGATCGCGACCAAATGGAAGTGGTGAAGGAATTGTTGCGTCGAAATGCGTCCCCAAATATTCAGGTGCGCAACACGAGATTAGACAAACGTCGTTGAGTTGCAGGGCTTGACAGTATCGGATTATATTCTGTATGAACAGGACGCAGATGGTATGACACCGCTGCATTACGCGGCAAGTTGCGAGCATGAAGAAATGGCCCACTTACTAGTATGTTTTCCTCACTCGGATTCGCAACAACTATCGTCGTGGAGTTTCACAAGGCAATTTGTTGTGTAGGTAAAACATGGTGCTCTGGTGGATATCGAAGATCTGGATGGTGAACACCCCTGACGATAGCTTCTAGCGATTCGATCCAGTTGGTTATGACTGAGAGTACAAGCATCTAGCGCACAGTGCTAGATATTCCAAGTCGTAGAAGCTACTTAAACCTGCAAGTACGTCACTTCTTTTCTCCATCTGTTAGAACAGCAAGTTCGAGGTCAGGTGTCCCTAGTTCGAGGGATGCTTGTTTCTTGCAGTCTCTCTGCACGAGATGAATGCCCTAACAATGGCAAAAGTGAGTGCCTCCCATACTTTGACGGCAGTTGTTGGTTGTATTCACATCATCACCAGTCCTATTCTCCCTAAACCCCTAAATACACTACTTAGTCAAAGAGAGTGTCATGGTCATCGAGATTTTCGGCATATTTGATCAGATCAACGTGGTGCTTCACGGGTACGTTGCGGGGCGAGATCATCGTCAGTTCTTCCATGGCTCGCGCAAACGAGACCTCGCGCGCTTGCTTGCACGATTGTAATGCAAAGCGGCTCTTCACGATGCCATCATTCGAGAGCACTGGTGTTACGTTTCGAGCGCATATTGGTGTTGACGAGTCAGTCGTGGCTGTTGCGTGAGAGAATGCAAACTCGACAGTCTTGCCTACTGTAATTTCTTGACGCGCCCCTGTCTGCTCTTCGCTCAGATTAAACGGTATAATTAACGGCATCTTCTTCATTTTCTCGGCTTTCACTACAGCGTCGCTGCAAGCCGGTTTAGATAACACATGAGTCTCCACACCTAAGTCATGGGGGATAATAAATCCATGCGAGCCCTGAATATCAATTACTGTGCCACAGTGAAGCACATTTAGCTTGTTGTTTCCTTCAATGGCCATATTAGACGGATGAGGGGTGTCGACAATCGTCGTATTAATGGCTGATTCCATTGCTCCAATACTATCCTCGCTCTCTCGTCGTTTAGTCTTCTCCTGTAATGTCAATGGAAAGTGGGAATTACTGGACGACGTCGACGAGGCAATGTTAAGCGTCATGGAGGACATGGCTTCCTTGCTTACGTGTTGTTGCAATTTCTTGGCAGTGCTATTCTGGAGAGGAGATAGATGAGGCAGTGTAATCATGTTGGTGCTGCATTTTTCCATCCCCTTATTAAGAAAATCCTGATACGACGGCACAGTCTTGGAAAATTTAAACTCCTGCACGGCACTGGTGACGCTCAATACGACCATTACTAAGCCAGCACCAGCCATCCAGAGTTGAAATCTGCTGAGACTCACAACTGCCAGCATCACTAGCGCCAGCAATACATACCCTACGAGCCTAGAGCGTAGTGTCGGATGCGCTACCAGTTTTGAGGCCATGGAGATCACGTGGGTTGTCACAAGGCGCACGAAGTTGACGCTGGTAAGCATAATATCTTTTACTGTCGCGGGGACGACTCGTATTGACTTTGCCATTGCCATACAGTTCAAAATCTGCTGTTTCTGGATCGATAATGCGCGTTTACTATAGGATGATGGACGATACAACCACGCAAAGTTAGGGAACGCGAGCACGAGATGGGAAAACAAAATGAGAAAGCGCAAGAAACAATCGACGCACGGAAATAAGGCGAATCGCGAGTGGCGCTAGATCCTTAAGTGTGAGTCAGTGGGTGGAAGAGAGGCGTTGGCAATCGAGGCCCACTTTCAGGTTGTTACTGCTGTGCGTGGAAGACTGAACAATTAGACGGCTTGGTTCCCAATTCTGGCTTGAATTGACTATCCTATACTTTACGCAAGACGATCCTGGACGACTGGCCCGACTCTACCCGAGATAGGTGAAATATCTAATCCTTTACTGAAACTCTGCATTTCTAATCTTAGTCAATTTAACCGGATGCGAGATACGGGTGGTCTTGAGAGAAGAACCTCTCTTTTTAAATGTCCTGAAAATGGTTGACGCACCAGCTGTTGCTTGGTGGCACTGGCTCATCGTTCTCGAGTGGCTAGTACGCTGGCACGATTGCCGCAAAGATTGTGGATAAATTTAATCCTGGTACAGTACATGTATGCGAAATGCAACGCCGCGATTGAGTGGGTAATAATCGTCTCTATAATCCGCCAGAATGGCTCTTAGAAGATGTCGGCTTTTTATGAAACCCTGTGTACGAAATCTCGTGGTAGTTCATCCGCTACCAATGACTGCAATGGTATACTGTACCGGATATCCGAGGGTGTGTACCATATGAATGCTGGTCTCCGATCCAGAACGTCAATTGCTTCCTGCAGCTGGCAAACCGAAAGGACGAGAGTGGGAGAGAGAGAGTACAGTAAACGATCTATCCTGACGACTAACGAATTACCGTAAGCGAATAATCAAGCGTCATCCGATCTTAAAATGGTAACCTTGAAGGGCCGCGTCCAACGACCGACCACCATTGGGATTTTCGACTAAACGACTCAACGTGCCTCATGTATATCTTTTTAAGCAAGAAGATTGCCATTCCGAATAATGTGAAACTGCGATGTGCGTCTTGGAACTCGGAGGAAGGCTGGATTGCGTGTGGAGGGCAGCATGGACTGTTGAAAGTATTACGGTTAGAGTCGAGTGGACAGACGGACGGGAAAGGGCCGCGGGGTATTGCCGCTGCGAGTAATTTAACCATGAACCAGTCTCTAGAAGGCCACAATGGGTCTGTCGTATGTACGACATGGAATGCCACGTTTAAAAAACTCACCACAAGTGACGAAAATGGACTGATTATTGTCTGGGTCTTGCATCGAGGCATGTGGTACGAAGAGATGATTAATAATCGCAACAAGAGCGTCGTGAGTGACATGAAATGGACGACGGATGGTCAAAAGATCTGTATTGCTTATGAAGACGGGGCGGTGATTGTCGGCTCTGTCGATGGCAATCGACTGTGGGGAAAGGACATGAAGACTCGATTAGCGTTTGTCGAGTGGTCTCCCGATGGAAAATCGCTGCTGTTTGTGACAAAGGAGGGGGAAGTGGCGATCCATGATGCCATGGGGAACAAAGTGAGCACTCTCACGTTACATGCCGTCGAGTCAACGGGTGGAGGGACCAATTATGAGATTATAGGGATACATTGGTACGATGGGATTGAAGGACACATTAGTCAAGAAGCACCGACGTTAGCGATTGCGTTTCGAGATGGAAGAGTACAAATCACTCGTGGCAGGTTTGATGAAAACGCTGCTCTCATTGACACAGGGATGGAGTTAACACAAGTCAAGTGGAACAATGATGGCAGTGTCTTGGCCCTTGCAGGGACACAATTCGAGAGCTCAAAAAGCGACGCAGCAAAAGAATTCAATGTCGTTCAATTCTACACGCCCTTTGGGCACCATTTGCGATCCCTACGGGTGCCAGGGAGTCATATTGAAGCCTTGGCATGGGAAGGATCGGGTTTACGTATTTGTCTCGCCGTTGACTCGCATATTTACTTTGCAAACATTCGTCCTGCATATAAGTGGGGCTTCTATGCCAATACCCTCGTTTACACGTACAATCGCGTGGATCAGATTGAAAATTGCGTCGTGTTTTGGGACACCAAGTCGGATGAACGCTTTACCAAGTATATTCGAGCGCTTTTGGCGATTAAAGCGTCTGGAGACAATTGCGTGCTTGTGACAAAGCTTTGCCATGAAAATATCGGCACAAGTGAAGTGAATGGACAGTTGATTGACGAGGAACAAGGCGAGTTTAAAGAAGCGCAGTATCAGCTCATTCTTTGTGACGCTATTGGATCCCCAATTGAAGCCAAAGTCATTGACTTTGAACCTTTGTACGTCGCAATGACATCACGGCACATTGTGACCGCCTCGTCCGATGCAATCTACGTGTGGCAATACAAAAATACAAGCGCAAAGTTGACCAGTTTGGCGTACGGCAGTAACTCGCACCATCAAGAGGCAGCGGATGGCAATGCAATTTCCCAGTTATTGCAACGTAAGGGAGGCCGGGAAAAAGCATTTTACATTGATGATGCCCAAAGCAGCGATGCCGAATACTTTCGCTACGTGGCTCGGCAGTTGGAGGATCCAATTTGCGCGATCTGTGCTTCGGATAGCTGGATTTTCGCCGCGCGAGCGAGTGGAATGATTCACTGCTTTACGTTGCCTCATATTTCGCTCGAGATGAAGTACATTGTGACTTGTCGTCCGCAATTTATCGCGTTAAACTGTAACTCGACGTTATTGAGTGTGATTGATATCAATAGTTTGTTGACCATCATGGAAGTCGGACCTGCAGGAAGTCTCCATACGACGCAAGGAAAAATGCTCAGCTTTGAGAAAAAGGATGTCTGGGATCTAGTTTGGGCTGAAGACAATCCAGAGCTATTTGTGCTGATGGAGAAGGCTCGAATGCATGTTTATCGAGAGCTTGAGCCAGAAGAACCCGTCCTGTCGTCTGGATACCTCTGTCACTATAAGGATTTACAGGTGAAAGCTGCTTTACTGGATGAGATTCTTGCCAACCCTGAACAGCCAGATAAAAGCATGATTATCAATTACCAGACTCGATCATTACGGGATGCTAAAGCTCTTTTGGATGATGTCGGGCTCGTCGAAGCGTGTGATTATATTCAAGAACATCCACACCCACGCTTGTGGGCTCTATTAGCAGAAACTGCCTTGGATCAACTCGATTTTGGCATGGCGGAACGTGGTTTTGTCAAGTGTGGAGACTACAGTGGCATTCAGTACGTCAAGCGTTTGCAGCTACTAAATGACCACGAGAAACAAAAAGCTGAAGTAGCGGCCTATTTCCAGCATTTTGATCAAGCAGAAGCTTTGTACCGCAAAATCGATCGAAAGGATTTGGCAATCGACTTACGCCAACGACTTGGCGACTGGTTTCGGGTTGTGCAGCTAGTGGAATCAGGGGGAGGCACTGACGAGCTTTTGACTCATGCGTGGAATATGATCGGGGAATATTTCTCAGACCGGCACAAGTGGGAAAAAGCCGTCAAATATTACGCCCAGGCGAAAAACACGCGGGCATTAATCCAATGTTACTATGCTTTGGGCGACTTTAACCAGCTCGAGACGCTTGTGCATGATATTCCAGAGAATTCGTCTTTATTAAAGGAGATGGCACTCATCTTTACACGCGCTGGATTATGTCAATCGGCGGTGGAAACGTATGTGAAAATGGGCGACGTAAAAGCTGCTATTGACGCCTGCGTGTTGCTGAATGAATGGGAACAGGCCGTTCGTTTATCTGAAGAATACAATTTGCCACAGATTGAAAACGTTCTTGCAAAATACGCAAACGATCTCGTGATGAGTGGAAAGACACTCCCAGCAATTGAATTGTACCGGCGTGCGAATCGAAGTACCGAAGCGGCAAAGCTGCTGGCAAAGCTTGCGAGAGAAGTGGACAAGAATCCATTGCGAGCAAAGAAACTGCATGTCTTGGCAGCGTTTGAGGTGGAGCGGATGCGGGACAAGATGCTCGATGTATCCAACTTGTCGACTTTGAAAGGCTCGACTGCTGCTCAAGTAACTGCGCAAACGCTGGAAAGTTTGGTGCAATATGATGCCGCAACGGGCGAGGATCGATCGCTGGACAATCCCTGGCGAGGCGCTGAAGCCTATCATCTCTATCTTCTCGCTCATCGACAGCTATACAGTGGACGCATCGAGCGAGCGTTGCAAACGAGTTTGAAACTTGCAGGCTATGAAGATATTCTGGAAGAACGCGAGATTTACTCGCTTGTGGCACTCTCGGCGTTTTATACCAAGCATTACGAGCAATGTTCCAAGGCGTTTGTCAAGCTCGAGACGCTTCCTGGTCTCGACGACAAAGAGTTGATGGCCATGAGTGAACTTGCGCTCAAGATCTTTACAAGTACGCACTCGGAACACCACGATCCAACAATGCGGCCACACGAATGCCCTAATTGTCATCACCAAATCAAAGAATGGGACACTTGCTGCGGCAATTGCAGTCGACCGTTTCCAACCTGTATGATGACAGGGACGTCGATTCTTTCCCAAAGCACGAAAATGTGCAGAGCTTGCCGCCACATGTGCATTGAAGTCGAGGTTCGAGACCAGAAGAATTGCCCCTTGTGCCATACCCCATTTCCATAAATGTACTCATATTATGATGCTCTAACTCGTATTATGGGGAGATGTTATTCGGAGCGGACCCCCCATGTACCGTAAGACAGGTACATGTACCTCAATGAATAAAGCCACGACATTCTGACAAGCTCGTACCTTGGATAAGTCCCACGGTGCGATGACATTTATTAATACTATTACCGTACCAAAATACATGTAAGAGGTAATATGAAGAAGTTGCAGACAGTCAACCGCGCCATCCCCCCCTCCGTACAGCCAATATCAAAGGTATGTGTATCTCCTATTCTGTTCTCTCGTTGGTGGATAACGTCGAGTATGTTTTTTCTATTATTCTACCATTGGGTTGCTTTACTGACGTAGACTTATTACCCTTGCGCTCTTTACCAGACTCGTTGAGGAATTCAGTGATGGTATTGTAGACGAGCGTGTTTTTCAGTCCTCCGGGACCATGAGCAGCACATAAAGTTTGAAAATGAACATCAACTGGCCACAGATGTGCCTTTTACGCCACGTGATGCCGTGGACATTGTGGCGAATTCGTCATTCCCAAAGCCTATGGTCTCGTTCTCAGCGTTGGCAATACTTAACGTCGACGAAGTGGAGAAGCTAGAGACGTTGTTAAGTCTGGTTGTACGCGATAAGGCAGACCCGACTGACTCGAGCTCTCCATTCGTAATGACGTCCGTGTCCATGTGCATGCTAGCAGCCACGCTCCAGCGCGAGGATTTTGCTCGGAAATGATGCGTATTTTTCTTAGTGGTGCGACTATATAAGCAGACCGTACAAAATGTACTCCTCAGTCTCCTTCATGTGAACGATTTATAGATCGCTGAATTTCGTCTCCACCTCGTCAATTGTCGCCACTGTCGATTATTTGCCTAGCATGGGTGTTTGCCATGGTGACTGTAGGTCGTCTTGCGGCGAAGTCATGAAGTGTGCATCTTTAAGGCGAACGATTACGACGAATCTGATCAGCTTTACACATAGCGTCCGTATCGCAATTCTCGAGGTTATTCACTTTGGGGAAGAGTGGATTAATGGTCATCCAATGGGGCTGTGCTGCATCATCAAGTGGTGGTCGTATCGAATTTGCTGTAAAGCTCTAGCT
>MIQA02021910.1:0-16411 GCA_001887855.2 Sclerospora graminicola | reverse complement strand
TGGATAACGTCGAGTAGGTTTTTTCTATTATTCTACCATTGGGTTGCTTTACTGACGTAGTGTTATTACCCTTGCGCTTTTTACCAGACTCGTTGAGGAATTCAGTGATGGTATTGTAGACGAGCGCGTTTTTTCAGTCCTCCAGGACCATGAGCAGCACATAACGTTTGAAAATGAACATTAACTGGCCGCAGATGTGCCTTTTACGCCACGTGGAGTCGTGGACATTGTGGCGAATTCGTCATTCCCAAAGTGTCCTGTTGAATACGCTCTTACTGAAATTGGTGTCACCTATGGTCTCGTTCTCAGCGTTGGCAATGCTTAAAGTCGACGAAGTGGAGAAGCTAGAGACGTTGTTAAGTCTGGCTGTACGCGATAAGGCAGACCCGACTGACTCGAGCTCTCCATTCGTAATGACGTCCGTGCCCATGCGCATGCTAGCAGCCACGCGCCTGCGCGAAAATTTTGCTCGGAAATGATGCGTATTTTTCTTTGTGGTGCCACTATATAAGCAGAGTATTTGCCTAGCATGGATGTTTGCCATGGTGACTGTAGGTCGTCTTGCGGCGAAGTCATGAAGTGTGCATCTTTAAGGCGAACGAAATTGGTTTTACGGCGAATCTGATCAGCTTTACACATAGCGTCCGTATCGCAATTCTCGAGGTTATTCACTTTGGGGAAGAATGGATTAATGGTCATCCAATGGGGCTGTGCTGCATCTTCAAGTGGTGGTCGTATCGAATTTGCTGTAAAGCTCTGGGCTAGCCTAGAGCGCACCAAACCAAAATCTGCACAGCATCCAATCCTGTGCACCCAGTAGGGGTAGGTTTGTCTTTATTGTAATTACTAGGAGACCTGACATCCGAAAAGCGACATAACTAGAAGTATGTATAATGTATATGGTGGCAGCCGGATTCATTTACACTCGAGTTATAAATGATTTGTAGAGCAGAATCTCTTCTCCTACTACGATACAACCCAAACGATATAGAAAAAGCGCAGCCAACACGAAACTTGCGTTACTGACAAACCATCCACTAGCAAGCACTGTCGACCCTTCGTCCAGTGGTAACAAGTAAGCAAGCCATTGTGTCAACAGCGGGTAAAAAGGATAAAAGGCGTGGAAATGCTCGAAGTCGTAGCCGTATAAGGCTATGTGGAAGAAATAGACGCCGTCCCAGTTGCTCAGCGCTGTTAGAGGGGACCCTTTTGTCTGTAGATGCGACGAAGTGTCGTATGGTGTCACGGTTGAGCTCGTCAATAGCGCTAGAATCGTCACATACGCTCGAGTTGCAACCGCGAAGACGGCGATATTGCGATCAGTTTTCATCTTTATTAACGAAGTTTTACTACATGTACTGTAATGGCACTCTATTTGTCAAGTTACAGAAATTCTGTGATTCAGACGGCGTTAATCAGAACAAGGCAGTCGTGCTACTTGGTCAATTTCTCGCTCGCGACGAATTAATTAAACAAATGAGCGAACGCCACGAGATATAATCAACACGTGCGTCGGATAAACACTCTCTTGCTCTTGAAATTCTCATTTTGTGACGCAATAGCAACCCCCCTCTAGCCAAGCGAGCGTGTCTTCGGCGCCTCCCTCTGCCGCATGCTCCAGCGCCTGCTCCGCGGCGCAAAACCTGCGGAGTTTGCTATAGAGGAACTGGGCGACCTCCAGATGGTCCATATAGCACGCGGGGTTGAAAGCATCAAAGCTGTTGCAGACGTCTCGGTGGTGCTCAGTGAGCCACTGGACAACAGCCAGATGTCCATGCGTGGCAGCCAGCTCAAGAGCAGTAGAAGTCCACCGCAAGTCAAACTGATTCGATTCGTTTTCACTATTAGCCGGCAGCTCTTCATCAACGTAGTCGTAATGCAGCCAGCGCAGCACGGTCACATAGCCTTGACGAGCAGCCTCATCAATAGCTTTGGCATTTATTTGCCATTTACAAATAGTTATGTCGCTTTTCGGATGTCAGGTTTCTAGTAATTACAATATTTTACAATAAAGACAAACCTACCCCTACTGGGTGCACAGGATTGGATGCTGTGCAGATTTTGGTTTGGTGCGCTCTAGGCTAGCCCTAAAGCTCTAGCTTTGTAGATTTTTACTCTTTTTACGTTTGTGTTGTGTAATTACACTTATTACAACACACACCTGGTCAGGACGGTACATCGTACCTGTCTTACGGTACAGGGGGGGGTCCGAATATCCTGTAGGGGGGGTCCGAATAACATCTCCCCGTATTATGGTGCTTTATTAGCCGACATTGTACCTCAGGTTTAAGTCAGACATAAAGACAAATAAAGCTTTAATCCTTACGATTTAGCGACGAATTAGTTGTTGATGCTCCATTAAGTTGAGTGACATGCTGTCCCGAGGTGAGCACGTATCCTCGCGGCTATTCAAGTTGTATCTGCGCACCAAAAGCATTCGCAATCGTAGCACCTCTCTCATCAGAGTCGCATCGCACAGATATGTCCCCTCTCGTCGTTTCCCGCCTAATAAAAGCTTGGATATGTCAACACCATCACTACATGCTTCAGCGTCCAAGCTACAGCTCCAACGTTTCTCTCACATTGTTGCCAGCCATCCACCTGTTCCTGAAGATGAGTATGATGAATTAAAGAGTTTTCTGGCCGATCCGTCGACTTCAGGCGCCGTAATGGAGCGAGCCAAAGAGATTGTTACGGGCTGGATGCAACAGTACGTAGACCCAGCGATGCCTGGCCAAGACGCGACTGTTATGGTCATGGTGGCCGATGCTATGAAGGATCCAAACTTCGTCATGCAAGTGTACACATGTCTTCGCGATGCCGGTGTGTCCCCATCGCCGATCACGCTCGAATGTGCCGCTGCAGCTTGTGCTGAGCTCGGTCTGTGGCCAACAGCCTTCGAGATCCTTGACTTTATGCACGAAGCAGTGGAAATTATGCAGCCATCGATTAGTATTTATGAGAACGCGATTGTGTCGTGTCATGTGGCGAAAAAGTGGATAAAAGCGAAGCAGTTGCTGGAAGAGATGCGAACGTATGGACTGGAAGCATCGCTTGAACTCCAGGTCGCTTCGATACGACTCTGCATTGAAAGCAATGAACCTACGGCGACAAAAGTGCTCTTCCATGCATTCTTGCGCGCGTATACTGAAGAATTGGATCTCGAAACGAAGCACAAGCTTTTAAGTGACCTTTTCAACGCTGCAATCGACGCCCAATCGCTCCCTCAAGCTCTCTTCTTTCGTGACGAATTAGGGGCCAGTCAGTGTTCTGTTTCGAAAGACTTTTATACGCGCCTTATTCATTTGTGCGCGATCAAGCGCCAATGGCACCAAGCGCGTGTCTTATTACAGCAATCGATTGATATTAACGCTCCTCCACCAAGAGCAGCTTCTTCAAATCGATACACGGATGACATTCGGCGTTTACTGAAAGAAATGCACGCAAACGAGATCGAGGTACCGCTTGCGGTATACAACGCGGCCCTGCGAAACTTTGGTCAAATTAGTCTATCGAAGGATGCATCAGCTGTTTACTCGGATATGCACCGCCATCAGGTACAGCCTGATGCTGTGTCTTTTGCAGCGTTAATGTGTTCCTGTGGGACCCAGAGTGAAGACTCGGAAGAGTACTTTCGTCAACTGCAGCGTTACAAGTGTAAACCAACATTAGACGTCGTACACGCGTATTTGCTTGTGCCAAGTCGTGCCAAAGAGTGGAAAGAAGTCCTTCGACGCTATGCTGTCGTACATGATGAAGACTCATTGTTTAAGCATCTAGCCATGGAATCCGACGTTCGAATTCAGTCGCTTGTAGCTGTGGCATTAGGACGATTGGATCGATCTGAAGCGATGCTGCGCGTCTTTACCTCCATGAAAGTCCAAGGAATGGAGCCGAATTTGCATGTGTATGGCGAAGCGCTGTTTGCGTATATTCGGCAAGATCAATGGCGGCATGCGCTCATGTTATTCGACCATTTGTTTCAGCACCAGACGTCAGAAATGCAAGAAAAGCGAGTACTGGAAACGTTTCCAATGCTCTGGGATGCTGCAGTCTTGGCATGCATGAAAGGGGAGCAGATGGAGCGTGCTGAAATGTTATTCGACACGATTGGGAAGCAGCGCGTCTTGATTTCCATGACAACGGGGGAGCGTCTTGCGGCCATGTTGACACGTGTTCCATCCGAGACAATCTGGAGATCGTTTCAATCGATTCCATCGCTTCATCGAACCAAGACAAATAGTCGATTGAATCCACGTGTGTTGAATGCCGTGCTGAAACGTGCCGTGGAGGAGAATGACAGCAACTTGGCGGAGAAAATTGTGACGGGGATGAATGACATGAAGATGCGGCCGAACTCAATGACGTTGGCCTTGATGCTGCGTTTATATGCGAACCGAGAAGACCAAGAAAAGTTTTACGACTGGTGGTGTAACATGGAGAAAGCTAAAGTCAGACCAACGTTGTTTATATTCCGTGCGTTGTTGCAGCAACTGAGTGTGCTAAGTCTCGAGTGTGAAAACGTGAGCTATCTCCAAGTTTTTGAAGAGTTTCTGCTTCAAAGACAATCGAAAGACGTGAGCATTGAAGAAGAAAACGTTGAAACCCCAAGGGAATATGCAGCACTTCTTGGCCGCCTTGCGTTGGATAGTATGGAACATTGTGGCATTGGGCCCGACACAATTTGCTTGCAGAACTATCTGCTACTTAGTCAGGCACCGGAACATGTCGCTCGTGTTCTCGAGCTTGTAGAAACCGCAACGTTGGCTGTAAATGAGCAAGAAGAGTACAAGGCCAAGAACGTTCATCTCTCTTCACGGTTGTTGCATACCTTGTTTACAGCATTGGGTAACTTTCCAGATCCACAGCGTGTGCGCAAGCTCTTGGTACAAATGGTGAAAGATTTGCCTCAGGATCTTTCGGAAGATGCGATTGCTGCTTTTTGCGCTACAAACAGTAGCCACGAGGCAGTGCAGCTTTTACGGGAGCTAGTTGATGCCCACTGCTGTCTCACGGACAATCACATTTTATATTTTGTGACCAATAGCTTTACAAGTCAATCATCATCCGCCGAGGTGGAAAACTCTCGTCCAAGAAGCGTGGATGGATCGATTGTCGACATGGCGACTCTATTGTGTGAGACCAAGAGGGTGACAATGGAAGCCGGATGTTTGGCGTTCCTTCTTCAACACGTCGTGGAGCTTTCCAAGTGGCAGCTGAACGAGACGTTTGAAATCTCGACGCAAGAAGAGATTCATGCCATGAAAAACTTGCTGCTTTGTGCCTTTTCCAAGTTTCCCATGTCCCAAGTTAGAGAATTTCTTCAAAATGTTATAGCGAAAGAGGATTTTGTTCATGTCGAAAGCATTCTTGACGAACTGTAGACGACAGCTTTATCTAACTAAGTAACGATTTCTGAAGTAACTCTTTTGACTTTATCGTTTGGAGGAACTGAAGTGACGAAACGATTTCGTTTCCTGATAAGCGATGAACACTTGTTGGTCCACACGGTATGGTGCAAAATCTGTTTCAATCCCACACTGCTGGAAGCGTCCTCCACGCTCACAGAGCTTTAGAAAGAGCGGTGATGCCAGCGAGCCAAACGCATTTCCCCATAGGAACAGACATCTCAAACGCGACTTCACATTCGGATTCTCTGGTCGCTCACACGCTTCAGCAAGTGCTCGCAATCCTTCGTCTGCTATATTTGTAAAGCAAAGAGAAAGCACTTCCAAAGGTACCTCCATGTTGGCTCGAAGCACCTTCGCAAAGGACTTTGCGCCAGCGTTGCCAATGCGATTTGCACTTAGATCAAAGTGGGCCAGCGTCGGATGATGCAGTAGCAACGCCGCTAATGCAGACGCCCCCTGGCTTCCAATTTGATTCGCACGGAGTACAAGAACTCGAAGGCAGCAATTGTCAAGCAACCGCTCAGCAAGAGCCTGCGCTCCACGGTCTGTCATTTGGTGCTTGGCTAAGCTCAGACTTGTGAGGACCTGATTCACCTGTAACGCTTTTCCAAGATATTGGATGGCTTCCTCCTCCTTTGTTCGTATGACAGGATTGTCAAGATTTAGTGCTTTCAGCTTGCAATTGGCACGCAAGGATTGCGCGATGGTAATGAGGTTGGAGACGTCAAGCTCCGTGTTGCCCAAATTGAGTTCCTCTAAAAGGCATGTACTGTTGCTAAGTAGCGCTGCGATCGCGTGGCCACCTTTTGATCCGAGCGGATTTCCGTTGAGATTCAGTCCGTCGCAAAGGAGACGCCATCCCGCGGCATCAAGAGCGGTACACAAAAGTCGACAGCTTTCGCTACCAAGACGATTCCTGGCAAATTCAATTCTGTAATCTCTGGTTCGAATATACGAAGATGGGGGCTGCAAGAGACGTCCAAGACTTGACGTAGTAGCCAACAAAAACTCACGCTCTCCTTCGTCCCTGCCACTTTGAGCGTCTAGATCATTGTCCTCCTCTTCTCCAAGGTGTTGTACCGAAGTCGATTCCTACAAAGCCAGGGACGGGACTTGTGTGCAATGCGTTTTGCAAGGGCCACTAGCTCAATATTACGCAATCGGTGATGGAAGGTTCTACTCGTATTCCCAGCAAGAGCAAGCACTGCACTAGCAGCCTTTGCATGAGACTGGCTGGTGAGTCCGTCGTCTTCGGGGAAGAACGTCATTATCTGCATAATAACGTCTTGCCGCGCTGTAGTACCCACCTGCAAGCTCTCCTTCTCATAAATCTGCACAAAGTCCTGCAGTGTCATCCCTACTTTACTGCCAAAAGACAGAATAAAACGTCGTGTACATGAAGCGACGCGGTGTTTCCGACGCTATTTTGCATCAGTAGAGGTAGGATGGTGGGCAACGTAAAAGCGTCCACTGGCGGACAAAAAGGTGCCAAGGTGGTTGCCACTGCCGACCCGACACCGAGCGTGGAGGATCAATCGGTGGGAGATAATGAGCCAGTCAAGACAGGCACTTTTGCGTTTAGTGATGGCAGCAAATACAGTATGTCTTATGTCTTGGATGCATTAGGAAACGTCTCGTGATCACTCTCAACTTATTTCTTGCGCTGAAGATGGGGAATATTGCGTGACTAATGGGAAAGTCGTTCGTCATGGGCACGGCACGTTCTGGACAGGAAACGAAAGATATGAAGGGGAATGGCTCCATGACGAAATGCATGGCCATGGCGTTTATTACTTTGCGACAGGTGCAACATACGATGGAGAATTCCAGGCCAATACCTTTTATGGCGTCGGGAATTACCACTGGGTCGATGGTTCGCACTATGTCGGCGGGTGGCATGGCAACAAGTAAGCTGCTCTTTCTATTGTCAGAGGAGTCTCTGCTTCATGCTTGTTCTTGTCATGTAGAATGCATGGGGATGGGACGTATGTGGATAAAGATGGAGCTACTTGGCGCGGTCGCTTTGTGAATGGGAAGTGCGACAACGGGCAAATCTTCAAGTGAAAACGATAGCTATAACATTACGTGTAATGAATTCTTATAATTATACTTGAAGTAACTATCCTCTTGGGCTACGGGAGGAACGTCTGGCAGAGCGCTGAGCCACATCGGTCTATTGGTGATAAAAGACCATTTTGCAACAGCTCCACTTCATCTTCCGTGACACTTTGGTCCCCATATAACTGTCGCTCATTGGCAATTAATTGCGCCATGAAACCTCGGTTGGGAAAGATCAAGGGTCGGCATTTAAGAACGTGACTATAGGCCGCTGACAGCGTGCACTTGGTCTTGAGCATGACGTACCAAATGCAGATCGTGGAAGAACGCGAGACGCCTTGAACACAATGAATAAGCACGCGCCCACCCACATCGGCTGCCTTTTGAATAAAGTCAATTGTAGGACCAAACTCTAGCGTGATGTCCACATCCACATTGTCCTTGATGGCGACATCGAGATATTCCACGTGAGCGAATTTGTTACGATGATCGGTGATTGCCCCCATATTGACCACATGCGTGATGTGCAAGTAGTCGACAACTTTGGCTGAGTTGGCTTGCCAAAAGTTGCCGAGATAGAGAAACCCGTCCACAATTTCGTTTGGAAATTGCATTGCCAAAGTAGCACTAGCGACATTTGATTCCAGGGGAATATTCGACGATGCTTGATTGCAGATTGACGTCTTTGCTAGATATTGTTTAACTGTAGACGACCGCGTTATCATGAAGTCGTATTTCTTGACAAATGCAGGAAACCCTTGCGCCAGGAATCGCACCGAAAAGACACGACCCTCATCTAGCAACATTTTGGCAAAGCGGTAGCCCCAGTCCATTCGGTATAAGAACGATGCACTGGTGTGATTCCCTCCAATAACGACCACTTCAATGAGATCTCGTTTGTCCAATTTCTCTCTTAGTTTTTCATTTTCACTAAGATCTAGTACGTCATCAACTGTCTTGGCCACTTGACCTGCACAACTCAATGCTGACAAATGCGGTCCCGTATGTACATGAGGGCAATGTAGAGCGTCCGGAAGATGACCAGACGAGAAGTCATCCGTCTTGCGGCAGTCCACAAGGACGACGCCGGACGTCTGGAGCCGGTTGTAGAGCGATGTGATAGAAATGAGCGGCACACGGGCCTGTGGGCTGCGTAGTCGTCTCCTTCGTAGTTGCCGGGAAGCAAATGACAAGCACGAAGAACTGAGTGACAATGGGAAGGACTCGACTTCAGCTTCCGGACCAAGTGCGGCCGAGCGATTCGAGCCGGTTGGGCATGTGGAGACCATACTGGCCGAGCCATTGAATGGCTTTTGTTGCTTCCCCGAGTCCATCTGCTGCCTTGGTCTTGGTCGTTGCTCGTCCTGTGTCATACTTGTCCAGTATCTATCAATCAGTGGATAAGTCGTTTCCACGGCCGAGTCAATTGCCAATTGACAAAATTGTAAATCGTAGGCTTAGCGAGGAACGGATAAACCTCAATCTCGGCTGACAAGCTCGGTGCGAGCGACCCATTTTAAGGGTATGCATTGTCGCAGGAATAGAGTCAGCGAAGAAAGCCGTGATTTGTGGTAAAAATCGGCAGTCGACCACCAAGTGGTTCCATTAGCTAGCACGCGGGTATGTGGACGACAGAAGTTGTCCTTGGAACCAATGGATAAGCGCCTTTGCGCATAAAATTGCACCACAGCCGTATAAGAGGTGATTGCGACTGATGCTTTTCCACTTTGCAGCTGGCTGTCGCTTCTCGGTGCTGCTGCGCGATAGGATCTGCGAAACAACCTACTACTCTGGCTACAAATGTAATTTCAAGGAATTTATTGCACTTAATCTTCGTTGACGTTAAAGGCGAGCTTCATCGCCTCGTATGAAGAAATCATGATGGCGCATGCGGGCACCACTTTTATCACCCTTGGCGTAAGTCCGACAGTCAGAACCCGAGCCCCTTCTGCTATCCACACCTCTCGAAGCAGCTGTGTGAATGATGGCGCCGGGGCCATATCCTTGGAATACAAGACCAGCTGTGCTCGTGTTTTGACCACATCAAATGGGTGCGTAACGACAGTTGCTAGGACGCCAGCCAGCACACCCGAGATCATAGCGCCCCCCACTCGCTTCCATGTGGAGTTTGTTACGGGGATTCGCTCCGTCATAAACTCCTGCGACGTCTCGATACCGTACCAGTACAACGCTGAGAACGGAATGTCCCTAGCAAGAGTGGCCCCCAGACCAGCGAATACCTGCCGAGTGCCTCCTTGCCACACTTGCCGCACGTATGTTGAGAACGGGTGCGCATTGGGAAAAGCTTGCATTTGCACACGGATAAGCTCCAATGGGGAGAAAATCGTGGCGGCAACAACGCGAGCCATGCTGCCAGATGCCATTGCTAACAGCCCGCGCTTCTGCTCAGGAAAATGCCTCTTAGACTTCTTAATAGCATTTCGTATGACGTAAAATACACTGCAGTAGAGGGAACTGCAGTCAACAACGTTGATGACAAACCAGCATATAGCGCTAGTGGGCCTTCACGCCTTACAATGCCGACAAAAGTAGACAATGTGCTACTAGTATTAGGTTTGCGACACGAGGGCATATGCCTCTTGTACTGCGTAATCAGCCGCTGCTTCGGCAGCATCGAATCCGTTGGTTCATGGAAAACATTACGCTGCTTACACTGCAGTATACCCAAAGCGGTAAACAATTACAGCAGACTTAACTAAAGCTTTATGATTAGCCACCAACCTTTTCCACGGCATGAGATGAGTCAAGTAGCACTGTTGGCGCCTGTACTTGTAGACGCGTCTTTACCACCTCGAGTGCTACAGATGCAAAATATGTTATGTACTTTAAACTTTGCCTCGGATGCATCAATCACTCAGATCTTACGCGTGGTCTGCATAACGCAACGAAAACGTCATCAGTATCATAGCAAAAATGGTCTTCTGTGGCAGCAAATTCCACGCACCACGAAAGACGTTAAGACGGCACCAATCGACGCCGCCACTAACTTCTTGAAGGTCTCGTCCATCCGCAACACCTGACTACTTTCAGAAGGACGCGCGACATTGCTATTTCTGATTTAGAAACGCTATGTTTAGATTTTAGATTGGTTATTTAGTTTGCGCTGGGAACCTTTGTGGTAATTTTCTGAGCCGTTTTTACTTATTATCCCCTTCGCATAGAGGACTCTACTATTCATCGCAGCATTGGAAAAACCGCTCGACATGATGGAACCTACGGCCTCGACAACCGCGGCACCGGCGCCTCTAGCTACATCCTGCACGACGGGAGCAGGAGCTGATGCTGCTGGATCGACGGGATCTCCTGCTTCGGAACTTCTTCGGCAGTTTTCGACACAATTTAAGACGCAGATTTCGCAAGTGCAGGTTCCTAGCGCGATTAAAGAACACACGGACGAGCTCGAGCGCCGCATTTCGGGCACAGATATCGCGCGCATTAATGGCTATATGCGAGTGGTGAATCTTGTGTTTGCTTGTGGTCTGTGGATCACGTGCTTCATCCGCATGTTTGAAGTGCCCAGCTATTCGCACTTCCTTGTCATTATTTACATCATGTAAGTAAACATGAAAGCAGTATGGTGTGCTGGTTTTCGTATTGACTTAGTATGGATGGAGGATAGGTTCCTGAGTGCGGGGCTGGCCTTCATTGAAAACCACGAGCGCTTTTCATCGATTGCGGATCGCGTTAAGGTTAACTTTGGCTTTATGTTCTCGGCTACAGGCAAGGCATCCTACATTCTCTGGTACGTTTCTATCACTGTTAGTTTCGCCCATATTTAGTTGTTTGATGACGAATACATTGCGTCAAATTGTTGCCATCGTGTAGCATCGCGTTTCTTGCCGTATCTCAGGGCTGGATAGGCTGGATCATTGGCATATGTTTCTTCTTCCTCGCTCTCTTCAACTTTTTCCTTATTTACCGGGTAAAGATGACTCGACACATGTCGATATTTAGGATTTTCCGGATTCTTACTGACTGTTCTTATTTGACTTCAGCACCCTGCTTACAAGGCAGCCATGATGCAACCAACGGGTTCTGAGTCTACTACGTCTCAACAGCAACAGGAAGAGGCGGACCTCGAGGCCATGCCAGAACTCCGTTATAATCAGAACCAGACTCAGGCTTCTGCCGCTGGAACGTCAACCGCTGGGAAGGTTCAGCCGTCGCACGTGTCGGTCTAAGCAAAACGACCATGTTTACATCGGCGTTTACACTTTAAGCTGCATTCTTATATATCAGTTTTACTACGTTACACTTGTTCCGCCGTGTCTATGAGAAAAGGTACTGCTTGAAAAGGCAAACCATGGATGAATGAAGCAATACTAGCTTCAGTTTCACGAGTTCTTGTTAAGCTGTGATATGGAAAAAGCTGCAACTGCTTCGTGCTGCCCTTATTCACATGCATTCTTTACTCTACTCCTTGGCTTCGCCGCCGTGCTGTGGAACGACGCCATCGCCGTGGTACTTGAGGGTCTTCACCCAGTTGCTGCGACGACCAGTAGGGTGCTTAAACTGCACAGCCGACTTCTTTCCTTTCTGCTTGATCAGCGTTTCAATGTGCTCTGGTAAGAAGTTGTGCGAGTAAGAAATCTTACCGTCATAGTCGCCGACTGGAGCAGGCTCCTCAACCTCCAGTTCCCAACCCTGCTTTTTGGCAAAGCGCTCAGCTTCCTCCTTGGTGTCGAACTTGGCAACTAGACCAACGTACGGGTCAGCCGTGCTTGTCCAGCCCATTAGCGGGTTCTTCCAGGTACGCGGGGACTGGAAACGAATTTCCCAGTGCTTTGTCTGATACATTCCACTCTGCATTTGGTTGCGCGCTGGCTTAAAAAGTTTGGCTTTACGGCCCTTTGACCACTGACCAGTACCAGATACAATAGCAGCTTCCTCCGGGTACGGCATCGGCAGTTTTTCAATATCTGGAAAACATTCCTCTGTAGCATGGAAGGGAAGGACTGTAGCAACAAATTGGATTTCATCACAAAAGGGTTGATATACATCCAAAGGAGAGGGGAAGACAATGACTTACTCGTTCGCTCGGCTTTGGCAATCTGTTGTTCGCGCAACTTCGCCATGAGAGCCTCCTCATCAGCCGCAGCTTTGGCGGCCTCATTGTTTTGAGAAACCTCTGAAAAGGAACGACATAATGTGGCAACAGCCGCGCGTTTAGTGGAGGTGGCTGAAGCGGCGCGCGTGGACGCTTGGAGTACACGCACAGACATGGTCCGCAAAATTCAAAGAAATAAGTGTTGAAATATAGACATTACATCAGTGTTTTTTTTTCAGATATTCAGTTGGTATTTAAGCTCTTAACTCGAAAAAGCACATACTGTACTTAAATTTTAAAGTACCGCATTAAGTGGTAAAGATAGCAAACCTTCTCTTCACTCTACAGAGCTGCTATCCGGCCAAAAAAAATTTAACACGCAGATTTCAATCTTGCGAGCTCCGTAAGAAATTGCTGCACTTCAGCCGTGTCGCGAAGAGAGTACGATGCCTTCGTCATCGGCAGCTCTTTCAGGTTGCCCGGAAGATCAATTTTTGCTGCTTCAGGGTCTCGCACGATGATCGAAATACCCTGACCAAGTCCACGTCCATTTAACGCGTTAAAAGCGTCCTCATCGCTCACATCGTCACCCAAGTAAAAGGGTATTACATCCTCTGCATCCAGTCCCAACTCCGACAGGATGTACATCACAGCACGACCCTTGTCCCAATCGACCTGATATCCATATAGTTCACAATCAGAAACAGTGAAACGATGCCGCCACATACAAGGGCGACCATACCCGAGGTCGCAGCTCAAACACCAATTTGCCCATTTTCTTTGCTAGACTTGGGTGATAGGCTACATAATCATCAACGATCTGCTCAACCGCATTGTGCAGTGCCAGATCAACCTGACCAGTGGGAAGACAGACCAATATGTTAGATTGAAAAGACTGAGCAACCCATTCTGTACCAATTTTTGCGGCAATTATTCATGAAGCACTCACGTGGCGATAGTGGACAGACATTGCCAATCCGTTGTCTTCCATTGCCACACCAGCGATGTGGGCCGTCTGCGCGGTCAAGTCACGCAGCGCCTGCTCCAATTCGGGACGGAACTTATCAGCCACTTGGCAATTGATTGGGCGTGACTTAGTGCCTTTGATGTCAAAGCCATGACTACCAGCATACACGAGATTATCCAGCTGTACAAAATTGTAGACTTTTTCTGTAGAGCGGCCTGTCACGATGGCTGTGACGAACTTGGACGAGAGCTCGCTGAGAGCGGTTCGCATTGCTTCCGTCATAAAGGCATGATCGGGGACGTCTACAATAGGCGACAAGGTGCCGTCATAGTCGAGGAATACGACAGGTCGCTTGCCTGTAAGGAAAAAACGGTGTGTAGGAATGAATTCTCATTTAGCCAACTGATCCCAGTAGACAGAGCGAGTTCACATATTCAATTCAGCTTTTTGGAGCCTCTTTCTGGCTTAAAGCGTACCTGCAACTTTCTGTTTTATAGAGTCCAGGTCCCGGAAGGCGTTAGTCGGATGAAGCATGCTGGTAGTCGTGGGTCTGAGACTCGAGAAGTAGAATGGAGCTTCTTCACAGCGATGAGAATATGAGGCAGTTTGGTTGCCGGCACCTGGCTTGCTGCTGCTGGCTGCAGACGCCTGGGTGTGTGCTGAGCTTGCGCTCACAAGCCGGACTTGATGGAAAAAGTTGTGACAAGGTGCAATGCGGCGGCAACTTATGGCGAATTGCTTTTGTAGCCAATCATAGCGCTCTCTTAGGTACGCTCGCAGTTCAGTCTGCGAGGTCACACACCTGGTATTCAGTGACACGCCATTACGCACGCAGCAAATCGGATCCGAGCTTTCTCGAGCTCCTGACAGTAAACAGTACTTCGAGTCCATTTCTACGAGAAAACATAAGCATGATTACTGGCAATCGGCACAGGAAGAGCTCCAAGTTGACCAAATTTGTTCAGTCGTGATTTTACAATAGAAATAGCATTTTACTGCTGTATGTACGCGAAGCCAAGCGTAAAGGGCGGAAGTTACACAACCGGTGCTGTAATGGATACATATGGACGTGCTCACCATAACTTTTTCTTTCTAGATACCAGATGTTAAACAGCAAGGTTTGGGGAAGGAAGCGGCCTGCTAAAATGAGGATATTTCACCTCATACAGTGTGGAGCGTGCATAAGAACGGACCAATCCTTCATAACCTTGACAAAATAATGACATTATGTGCTGCAGGTAATATTAAAGTTCATATATATGTTTGGTGCATCGTGAAGCCCTCTGAAATCTGTTCGAGTGTGGACCGTGGAGGATGAGGCAGCTATTTGTCCATACTGAATCTCATATATTAGCAGCAGATGAGCTACGAGAACTCACAGAGACTGTCAAGCCATTATGAAATCGAGTCCACGCCAAGCGGTCAGTTTGCTAATACAATCTTAATTTGGTCGAAGTATTGCACTGCATTGCCTATAATTGCCCAGCGAGTGGTAAATGGCACACTGTACCATGGAAGACGCAAACTTTGCGGGACACAACAGTTTTGGAGACAAGACTATTATAATACATGTAGTAACGTGAGAACTTCTCACGGTTCGAAGGTAGGAAAAAGTAGGCAAAACTGACCGATCAGAGCATACCTTCGTTTGCCTTCAGCGATTGCAAAACGGAGGAAATTGGCAAACAGACCCGAGCTTATGGTCCTAAGTTCGCTAACAGACCCATTAGTCTTAGTAAATGTTTCATTGTGTAAAACTCGAGTTAATTATACGCACTAGTGTTGCCTGCATGGTTGTCAGTAGTGTCACCCGCCTCGTCACTCGAGGTTGAGTGACTGTTGGCTGAAGAATTTCGGTCTACATCTGTGCTTGATGGCGATAAAGTCGACGTAGAATTGCTTGATGACGAGTTTACGTTAGCCACACAACATGCGCAAGTCAAAATGCAAATGGTGAAACGTCAATACTTTCTCGCTCTCAAGGCATCTTTTAGAGACACGAATTTGATGTTCTCTTGCTAAGTATCCACCTGGAGTGATAGAAGGCTGCAATGTCACTGGCGACGACGGGCTGGTGAAGGCATGGACGGCACTGGAACGGGGATCGGGCTTGCGCTTGGACTCCCCGTCGCAACGTCACAGCTTCCACAGTCTGTGCCGTAGATGCATTTGCCGTCGGGACTAATGGCAAAGCCGTAGACTGTGTTTTGTGTCTTGACGTAGCATTGGCCGCAATTGCAAGCGCCTTCTCCTGTACGAGCCACCACTCCTGACCCGCTGCAGTGCAACCTGGAGCGCCACCTGGTCCAAAACCCTTTACCATCGTGTAGCAGATTTCAGCGCATGTTGCTGCTTCCACTATACATAGACACAAAATTAGCATCCGTAGCGTCCTTTAAGGTGCATCCGTTTCTTTGCGTACCGGGCAGAAGCCTAGTCGCTTTGTTTGCGAGCAATGCCGTAAAGATGAGTCTTAATTGCGTGCTTCTCATGTAGCCTGGCTGTTGCCTGGTCATAAGAAACTCCTATAGGACGTATTTTCGATATCGTATACCATGTGCTTCTTCAGCTATAATTGACCCAAATACTACGAACATGGGACGTGAATGATTGTCATTTGGGTCTGTTAGTCGATGTCTGGGTCTGTTAACCAAACTCATTGGGTCTGTTAGCGAACTTATGACCTTAAGTTCGGGTCTGTTTGCCAATTTCCTCATGTCAGAACCAAACTTTCAGACTTGCAAAAGCAGGACCAGGACCCCTTCTAATTTAGGCGGATGTACATAAGTGGTCCAGATGTACTTAAGGGCATCCTCATGTATCACCGCTGTTAGCATTGCTAATACAGTAGCAGTGTCATCTTCTGCGACCATTGCACTTGTGGTTGAATGGTAGCAGTCGCTTAAA